>LBNU01031941.1:172434-185902 GCA_014162995.1 Artemisia annua
CTACCCAATAACCTCGAATACGCCTACTTAGAAGAAAATTCACTTCTTCCAGTAGTCATATCGTCGTTGCTCGAAACAAATCAAAAAGAAAGACTCGTTTCTGTTCTTAAGAAGCATAAACGCGCTTTTGCGTGGAAAACTTCCGATATTCCAGGAATTAGCCCAGATTTTTGCAAGCACAAAATCAATTGTGAAGAAGGTACTAAACCCGTTGTAGAAAGACAACGTCGACTCAACCCCAATATGAAAGAAGTGGTTAAGAAGGAAATCATCAAACTTCTTGACACAGGAATTATTTATCCTATCGAGGATAGCCCATGGGTGAGTCTAGTTCATTGTGTTCCGAAGAAAGGAGGAATGACCGTAGTGACCAACGAAAGGAATGAATTAGTTCCTACTAGAACTGTCACTGGATGGCGAGTATGTATTGATTACAGAAAACTTAACAAAGCCACCAGGAAAGATCATTTTCCTCTACCATTTATGGATCAGATGCTCGAAAGATTAGCAGGGAACAAATACATTTGCTTCCTTGATGGTTTTTCGGGATATTTCCAAATTCCTATCGATCCAGCCGATCAAGAGAAAACCACATTTACATGTCCTTTTGGAACCTACGCTTACCGGCGTATGCCCTTTGGTCTATGTAATGCACCTCCAACTTTTCAAAGATGTATGATCGCAATATTCCAAGACATGCTTGAGACATCTATGAAAGTTTTCATGGATGACTTTTCAGTTTTTGGTGATTCTTTTGAAACTTCTCTTTCCAATCTCGATAAAATGCTTGAGAGATGTGAAGCTGCACATCTAGTTCTTAATTGGGAAAAATGTCATTTCATGGTGACTGAAGGAATTGTGTTAGGACACAAGATATCAAGTTTAGGAATGGAAGTAGACAAAGCTAAAATAGATGTTATTACCAAATTACCACCACCAACTAACGTTAAAGCCGTTAGAAGTTTTCTAGGACATGCCGGTTTTTACCGCCGATTTATCAAAGATTTTTCAAAAATATCGCGTCCTATGACTAAACTTTTAGAAAAGGATTCTGTATTTGATTTCAATGCAGACTGCATTAAAGCTTTCAAAACATTGAAAAGTCAATTGACTAGTGCCCCAATTATGGTTGCACCTAATTGGTCACTACCATTTGAACTCATGTGTGATGCAAGCGATTTGGCTGTTGGAGCTGTTTTAGGACAACGTGAAGGAAAACATTTTCGTCCTATATACTTCGCTAGTAAAACACTCAATAATGCTCAACAAAACTATACGGTTACGGAAAAGGAATTATTAGCCGTAGTTTTTGCATTCGACAAATTCAGATCTTATCTCGTGCTTTCAAAAACGATAGTTTTTACAGATCATTCCGCACTCAAATATCTGTTTACCAAACAAGATGCAAAACCGCGTCTTATCAGATGGATTTTACTACTGCAAGAATTCGATATTGAAATAAAAGACAAGAAAGGAGCAGAAAATCTTGCAGCTGATCATTTGTCACGTCTCGAGAATCCAAATTTGGAAGAATTAAAAGAAAATGAAATTAACGATTATTTTCCATATGAAACTCTCATGACGATAGATAAAGATGATGATGAGGAAGTACCATGGTTTGCAGATTACGCAAATTATCTTGCAGGAGATATTCTTAAAAAAGGGATGAGTCATTACCAACGTAGTAAGTTCTTTTCGGAACTAAAACACTATTATTGGGAGAAACCTTACCTTTTTAAAATGTGCAAGGATGGAATGATACGAAGATGTGTTTCGGGCGCCGAAACAAGAAAAATTCTTGATGAATGTCATCATGGCCCAACTGGGGGACTTTATGGTCCTTCCACTACATCTAAAAAAGTTTTTGATGCTGGATTCTATTGGCCTACAATTTTCAAAGAAGCATATACTCTCGTTCAAAACTGCGATGCGTGCCAAAAATCCGGTAACCTTTCTCGAAGAGACGAAATGCCTCAAAAGAGCATTCAAGTCTGCGAAATATTCGACATTTGGGGAATTGATTTTATGGGACCCTTCCCTAAATCACACAAATACGAATATATCCTCGTTGCAATCGATTATGTTTCCAAATGGGTTGAAGCTGAAGCTCTTCCTACTAACGATTCACGAGTTGTTGTCAACTTTCTCAAAAAGCTTTTCTCTCGCTATGGAATTCCTTAAGCTTTAATAAGTGATAGAGGATCCCATTTCTGTAATAAACAAATGGAGAAAGTAATGAAACGATATGGAGTTCATCATCGTTTTGCTATAGCTTATCATCCACAAACTGGTGGTCAAGTCGAAAATACCAATAGAGCTATAAAAAGAATACTTGAAAAAATGGTTAAGGACAATCCTTCCGTTTGGTCAAGGAAATTAGACGACGCTCTATGGGCATTTCGTACGGCATATAAGACACCAATTGGTACAACACCATACAGACTCTTGTGTGGGAAAACATGCCATTTGTCGTTCGAACTTGAACACCGTGCTTACTGGGCGCTAAGAAACTGTAATCCTGATCTAAAAATAGCTGGAGAAAAGAGATTTTTGCAATTGCATGAACTCGATGAGTTAAGACTTCAAGCTTATGAGAACTCCCAGCTATACAAAGCAAGAACCAAAGCTTACCACGATAGAAAGCTGAGAATTTGAAAACAATTCAAAGCTGGAGATAAAGTTCTGCTCTTCAATATGAAATACAAGTTTAAAGCTCCGAAACTCAAGCCAAAATGGTTTGGACCATATGTAGTGAAACATGGATTTCCATCAGGTTATGTTGAACTTTATGACAAACATGGTAGAAGTTTCATTGTAAATGGGAACCGAATTAAACTCTATTATGATAAAGAACAATTAAACGTAATTTCTAATGAAGAAATTCAATCTGAATTTGAATATGAAGCTATCACATTCATGGCTCCACACAAGGGAATGGTCCCTTGGGCACACAATAATGGTTTTATCTATGATGCTCTTCCTAGAGCATGTGAAAAAGTTACATTGGAAAACATAGATGAAACAGGGGAGAGAATTGTGATAGGAAATGTGGTGTACATCCCTAAAAGGAAATGTAACACTACAACTACATAATCTATTCGAAGTTTGAGTCTGGCTGAGGACTCGTTAATAAAACAAGCGCTTCTCGGGAGGCAACCCGTGTGTTTATTTTTAATATTCTTGTTTTTATTTTCAGTGTCTACACTCCAAAGTTTTACCACTTGGTCATACTTAAGTGTGGGGGTGTGCCACTACTTTGAATAAAATTGTAATGCTTTTTGTTTTTTTGTTTTTGTTTCTAATAATGAAGGTGTTGATTGCAAGAAACAGAAGATTGGATAGAAACATAAAACCGGATATCATGGTTTATTTTCTCATTTCCCTACTTTCATACTTTTAAGTTCGTTTATCACATTGAGGACAATGCTTAACTTAAGTGTGGGGGGGGAGGGGGGTGAGTAGGTAAATAAGAAATTAAGTCTAATATTGAGTTAATTTTTAAATTTTGTTTGTCCTTATAATCTAGTTGTTTTCACACTTTTAGGAGTAATTTATTAGAATAACTGGATCTATCCACTGGAAAAATCAGTAATTTTGAGAGAATTGAGATGTGTCCCCATTAATATTGCAATCCACTTTTGGATCGTTAACATTTGCTAGCACACATTATAACCCTTTCTACTAAATTGTGAGGATTTTATCCTGTTCATATCTAGCATACATCTTATATGCTCGAATCTTTTGTTATGAGTGTGCCGGTGATTTTATTTATTCTAGAACTTGTACTTGTAAATCATTACGAGACCGTTGTTAGATTACATTTTTGTAATATAAGTATACATACGTGATAAGAGGCAACCTTAGGATTTTAACCAAATAGCCTTCCTTATTTGATTTTTAGCTAGTCACATTGATTAGTTAATTTCCAATTTTTAACCCTTTTGTTAGCGTTCATCTTTAACGCTAGATACCCTTAGTTACACCTTCTGAGCCTTTCCTTTTCTTTTGATTAAAACCATAAAAAATACAAAAAGATTTTACACTTTTTAGCCTAGCCTTACCGTTTAGTCAAGTCTTGGTGAGTTGTTAGCTTTATGAAGAATTATATTATGAATCATGAAGAAAGAATGGAGAAAGTGAAAATTCAGAAATCAGCGATTGAAGCAAGTAAAAGTATAGTCATTACAATATATATGATGACAAGTGTTTCCAAGTGTTATGTATAGAGTTTATTTGGAAAAAAAAAGTTGTTAGTTTGATATGTATAGTTTTATATATAGCCAATGAAGCTATAAAATAAAGCATTAATCGCGAAAGAATGAAGTTCTCAAAGACTACGAGGTTATGATTCAAGAAAGAAAAGCTAATAACATTTGATCTATAGACTTGGACTAGTTTGTATATTCTTAATCATCACTTACCCTTCAATAATCCCATGTCTTATTCCTACCCTTAACCTTTTTAGCCTAAACCCGAATAAAAGACTTCTTTGATATGTAGACTTGGTGCTTACGCCATTGCGGTGTAGTTTTGTTTCTTGTACAAGCTTATGGTAATAATTAGATCATGACTGAGCAATGAGTGTGATTTATCATATACGCTAACCCATATATGAGTGTTATGAGTGAATTATATCTTATTCTTCTTTTGTGAGGTGTTTTAGAAGTGTTAATCAAGCAAGAAAATCGTTGGGTATTGTCAAACATCTCAATATTTCATTTATAAAAGCTTAACAAGGATGATCTAACTTGTACTTGTATAAGGAGGATTTTCATCACAATTTTCAGAAATCACTTTCGTTTACCATGTGGATACTTAGTTTTCTTCTAGATTTGCTTGAGGACAAGCAAAGTTTAAGTGTGGGGGATTTGATAACGCTCAAAGTTAACATGTTTTTAGAAGCGTTATTAGTGTTTTTGTGTATGTTATTTGGTTGTTTTTATATGCTTTTGCCACTAAATCGTATCAAAGTATGTTTTTGTAGCATATGTAGCCAAATGTAGGAAAAACGGAGAAAAAGTGAAGAAAATGAAGTATATGCGATTACACGAAGATTCCCAAGTTCAAAGTCCAATCTATGACGCATTTCATAAGGAGAACCTAAGTTTTGTCATCTCAAAGTTCCAAGTTCAGAGTTAATCAAGTTTGGATAGTGCATAAAGATCTACACAAGGAAAAGTCAAAGTCCAAGGCAACCAGAACCTACCATCCGATCGGTTGGAGTACAACCGATCGGATAGCCACAATTACCACATCCATCCGGTCGGTGCCAACCCGCAACCGATCGGATGGACATCTCTGCCTGTTTATACCAACTTCTTGTGCACGAATCTTGGTCTTTTGTCACATTGTTCTAGGCCCTTCTTAGTGTCTTGTTGTCCAAGCTCCAGCATTTATGTTCCTATTCATTACTAGGAGTATTTGACAAGCCTAAAAGGACCCCAAGAGTACACAATTGAAGACACAATTCAAGAGATCATTTACTCTCATTACTACTCTCAATTATTATCATCATCTAGCTCTCAAAGAAGGGAAATTCGTGCAGAAAGAACCAGGAACTTTGGAGGACCAAGGAAGCAACATTCGGAGGTCTGGTTAACTAATTGATAATAGTTTCAAGGGTCGAAAGATTTGTTATTATTCAACTAGTTATAATCATTTGTTTATGAATGATTGTTTTTCACCATAATTATTCTTGACTAAACAAAGAAACAAGAAGTATGATTGTAATGAGAATGCTTTTATAACATCAAATCAGATTGTTTGTAAACCTTTAGTTGGACGAAAGTTTAGATGTTTATAAACAATTGTAACCTTTTTGTCTATGAATGGGTTACCTTTTGTAATGACCATTTCCTAAGAGTATTTGATTTGTAATAAGAGTTTGTTCTTGTGTTTAAGATATTCACCATACCTTATGAACCTTAGATGGATCTTGAATTGATTGGTTTACACCTAAAGCTTGTTTTTATAAACTAAAATCTTGACAAAGGTTTAACTTATAGAAACAATAGATTAGATCATCATCTAATTATCACAACCAACATGTTATCAAAAGTTATCACAATCATGTGTGTCATTTAAGTAGAAAACTAGTCTAAACAAGTGTAGTTTTTAAATTATTGAATTTGCTTATTATCTTATTTGCGTACATTAGAGATTTACTTTTAGACTTATATTTTGATTCACTCACAAATCCCTGCGAACGATCCCGACTTACCATCATATCTTGCTATAACGGACGAGTACACTTGCTCGTATGTGTTGTTTCTAGATTTGGTAATTCACCCTTATAAATTTAAAACTTGCACTAACAAAACGCACATCACGTCCTTGGAATGCTTTTGTCAGAAAAGCAAATGCTTGTGTCAAATTAGCAGTAGATTCATCATTGTCAGTGAACTCTGGTTCATGGAATTGTGGATATTGATGTTGTGGAATAACTTGTTGTTGTTGTGGGTAGAATTGTTGTTGTGGGATTACAACAGTTTGATGTTGTGGAATATATTGGTGTTGCATGTAGTTGTGAGTGGAAGATGACGATGGTTGATGTTGTGTGTTCACTGGTAAAGGTGTTGGTGTTTGAGTAATGAGTGCGAGAGGATCATGCTTTTTAGCTAGTAATTCAGCTCTTACTTCATTTGCCTCAGCTTGATTCTGCTTCAAGAAGTAATACAACTGATCATAGGTAACTTCATGCAAGTTCTTTGTCTGATAGACGATAGTGACGTATCTTCCCCATTCTGGTTGTAACTCATTCAGAAAATTGGTGTTGATAGCAATATTCGTCTGTGAGAGATTGTGCCTGGATAAGTCATTCATGATCTTACAGAACCTGAGATAATACGACTCTATGGATTCACCAGGAATTGAAATAAACTTGCGTAGTTCCTTGAGCAATTGTGTTTCCATTTCCTGTTTCCCGATGTCTGTTCCATACATTAACCTTTTGACTCTTTCCCATACTGCATGAGCACTTCCTTCACTGTCAACAGTTGCATAAGTTGTTTCTGGTAAACCAAGAACGACGAGATGAAATGCCTGATCATCAGCTGCAATTTGTTGTTGGTCTTCCTCAGTGTAGTCAGCCTCAGTCTGAACTCTGTAGAATGGTTGTACTGGGGGGGGGGTTCCATTTAGATCACCAGGATCTAGTATTTGTCATGGTGTGAATGGTCCTTCCAAAATGGAATTGAGAAGTAGCTTTCCATTTGGTTTGCTCTTAAGATAGCGCATCATACGACTAGCCCATTGTGAGTAACCACCCTTTGACAGCACGGGAGGTCGGTTTTCAGCACCGGCTGCATGAATATCTTGCTGAGTTGCCATTGATGAAGTGTTGATTGATAAAGTTGATCCTTGGATCGGTTCAACGAAATAGGAGTTAAATTTGGTGAAGGTTACTTTCCTTGGTCAACGAACTTTCAATCCACCAATAATTTTCGAAACTTAGTCCACCAAAAAATTTTCGAAAAATTTTGTCTTAGAAAAATTTTCGAAAATATGCACCAAGAAAAATTTTCGAAAACTTTGACCCAGAAAAATTATCTAGAAGTGTTCTCGATAAAATTATCTAAAAGTGTTCTCGATAAAATTATCTAGAAGTGTTCTCGATAAAATTATCTAGAAGTGTTTCTCGATAAAATTATCTAGAAGTGTTCTCGATAAGTGTTCTCGATAAACAATTCTCGAAAATTATCACCCAAAACTTTCTAAATTATACAATTTAGAGAGTATACCACGAGTCGAAGTGTTTTCTCACTTATACAGGCAAGGGAAACACCGAGTAAGCAACNATTTAAGAATGATGTTTTGATTCAAGTACTCCCCCTCAACAAGTGATTACTTATTGAGGTGTAATACTTGTCTTTTGAGCAGATTTGAAAAATACTGAAAGGTTTGATTAAATCTACTCAAAAGTAAGAAAATTATCACCCAAAACTTTCTAAATTATACAATTTAGAGAGTATACCACGAGTCGAAGTGTTTTCTCACTTATACAGGCAAGGGAAACACCGAGTAAGCAACGGTAACACTTCAAGATTAACAGGGAGTATTCTCGATAATTAGGGTTTAGTATTCTCGAAAACTGGTACAATTGTGTTCTCGATAATTTTGGCTGATTTTGATTTTGCTTAAAGCACACCCAAATGAAGTTTGTATTCCAAGATTCTTGTACTTCTAGCCTTAAAAACACCAAAGCTTGAAGAAAGTTGCAAACATGATGATTTTTGTGAAAATTTTTGTATTCTACAAAACAAGTACAAAAACAAGTACGAATTAAGCTTGAATCTTTAAAAAAGATTGAAACTTTCTTGTTAGAAAAGGTTTATAACACTAGTTTTAATCAAAAAAGTGTTAAAAGCCAAGAAAAACAAGAAAAGTAAGGATCTTTTCTAAAAAAAACGTGTAGTATGCTTAAAAAATGCGAAACAAACAAACTCCCAACACTCCTAAATCATTGTTTGGCGATTGATACCACTTGTAGGAACGTAAAGATCACAACTTTATTACTAATATAGGCACGTAAGGATTGGTGACTTGATGTATGTAGGCGTATGAGATGGAGAGAATAAGAGATGAAAAGGAAGCTTATATTAATGAGAGAAACACACACACATACACACTCAAGCAAACACCTCAAATGAGCATTTGAGGTGTTTAAATAGTAAGATACATGAGATGCCCTAAAGGCTTTTCTATGGGCTTGGGGTTGGACTTGGATTACATGAATTATAAAAGGCTTACTAACATAACTCTTAACATATTAGCTTATCAAGTCCAAGGCCCAATATCTATTTCTATCACACGACATACAAAGTTCCTAAAACTAGGAAGACCGCCACTTTTCTTTAATATTTCTTTAATGCTAACAAATATATACGTCCGAGAAAATTACTATTTTACCTCTCGATGAAAATATTTCACATTCTCATTTCCTCACCATTTCCATTTTATTTTGTGTCTCCTTTTCTCATTCCAACTTGCGTGTTATGTTTAGTGAGTGCCAGTGTGACCCATCATCATTTTTATGAGTAATAGTTGTGAAGTCGTTATTCTTATGCACATAAATCCTACAGGTTTACCTTCAGAATTAAGGTATTTGTGTACATACAGTTGAAAGTGTTTCTAGTCCAATGTATATAAATAGGTGTGTTTGGGTGAACGTTTCGCAATCAAATCATGAATCACACTCGAGAAAAGAAATAAAGTTGCACAATTTACTATCTACTTTTAATTAGACATCTGTATTCCTAACTGTATCTAATATTCTTTAACAAAAAATACAAACAAACAAAAAAGAAAAAAGAAAAAAAAAACTAAATAATGATTAAAAAGGAAGTAAAAATTTACATATATTTATATGAAAGAGAACTAAAAAATATAGAAGATCATATAAACTTGAAGAACAAAAGATTTACATGCTACTTAATCATAGTTGTTGAAACATCTTCAAGAAATCCATGTTTTGCAACAATAGCTTCGTTAAGTTTCTTCCACTGCTTAATACATTCTTCTAACATTGACGCATCACAACCCATATCATCATACAAAAACTCGACAACTTCCCTTCATTATTTTGTGCAACAATAGTCGTGTTGTTCGATCTCTATGATCTTTGCATTTTTCTCTTTTGTAGACACCTCCAGAGTAGAGACCTTATCAAGTAGTCTTCTTGTTATGTTTTTAGTCTTCATAATAGCTTATAACTAAGTCTAGGGGTTAGAGTGTTAAGCTTAATTATCTTAGTCAAGTAGGAGTCGGTTGATTGGCTTGTGTTCAAGTCCAACCCGTTATCACAACCGACATTAGGACTCATTGTTAGAGTCGGTTTACCCTCCCCCTCATCTCTATAAAAGGAGGTGAGGGGGGACGAGTTGTANTGGAAGGCAACGCTACAACACGTGGTGGCTCTTTCAACTACAGAGGCGGAGTATATGGCCCTTACGGAGGCTGTGAAGGAAGCTATTTGGCTAAGGGGACTCTTGGAAGAGTTGGGCGTGAAGCTTAACACTGTGGCAGTTAATTGTGATAATCAGGGAGCGATTCACTTATCGCGGAATCATGTTTTTCATGAAAGGACTAAGCACATCAATGTGCGTTATCACTTTATCAGAGATGTCTTGGAAGCTAAGACGGTTGAAGTTCTGAAGGTGGGTACTGAACACAATGCTGCGGATGCCTTGACGAAGGTGGTACCTGGACGGAAGTTACAACACTGCTTGGAGTTGTTGAAGGTCGGTATAGGCTAATATGAAGCCTAAGGTGGAAATTGTTATGTTTTTAGTCTTCATAATAGCTTATAACTAAGTCTAGGGGTTAGAGTGTTAAGCTTAATTATCTTAGTCAAGTAGGAGTCGGTTGATTGGCTTGTGTTCAAGTCCAACCCGTTATCACAACCGACATTAGGACTCATTGTTAGAGTCGGTTTACCCTCCCCCTCATCTCTATAAAAGGAGGTGAGGGGGGACGAGTTGTACACGTTCATTCTTTCAATACTAATCTACAATCGATTAGGGATATTTACCTTGTGTGCTCGTTTTTCTTTTCTGTCGATTACTTCAACTGCCGGTGTGTCTTCAACATCGATATATATTCCGCTCTAGTAACTAGGATTGTTGATCGTTATATCAACACTTCTCCTAAAGCTATTATCCTTCACAAGAATATTTATTACAGACTCGCTTTGTTTCTCAATGAAACGAGACTCCATTGAACCAATTTACAGAAAGGTGATATGAGACTCCCATATTTTGGGGATCACATTCGTGTAGCTAAAAATTCCTCTAGACCATAAAGCGGATGATTATATGGGTTGATTATATTTTTTGGAAAAAGGTTTACAAGTAACTCCATCTCCATGCTTTCAGCGTTATTTGATGAAAAATGTCAAACTGTCGTAGCGAATAGATATAGTGATGCTAATGACAAATATGTGTTATCTCTAATACAATAGAGTGACACAATAATTGATAGTAGCTTTGCCAGTGTTCTTCTGTATTTTACAGCTAGATGGTTTTTGCTAAAAAATATGAACACGAAAAATATAACATATGTTTCTTACTTAGGACAAGAGCATTGTGTTTTATCTCTTCTTTGGCTATGAAGATATAAAGACTAAATGTGCACGGAAACCTTCATATCTTATAGTAGCTTTGACACCGAATTCAATGAAGCATGATATGAGATAGAGGGGATAACACCAAAACAATGGGTCACACGGAAGTCATTGAGCACAAACCGAAGTCGCCAAAGTCTATGAATCTTGGATAATTTGCTGTATTTTATCTAGATGTGTTAGTTATAAAATTCAATTTATTATGGTAGTGACATTAAATAAATTTTCGATTTCCCTATGATTGTCATTGCGAACTTCAATATCATACTCGTTACGCTTTACATAGCTTTAACAATCTTAGTTGTTACAAGGGTAATGGCATATAATAGCAACGTACTTTTCCATTTGTGCCATTATCAGATATGAACTAAAAATATTACAACAATACCCATCGAACTTTGCCATTTTTGTGACGATATCAGCAACTTCGCCATTTTTACTTTCAAAATTCACGTCATATGACACATGTACATGTCATACCCCTTTTTTTGTATCGTTAGGTTCCATGTCAGCCCCTTATACACACCGTTAGGTCGTCTTCCCCAATCAAAATACATATAACCCTAACACTAACATATACAACCTAATAGTGTGTATTAAAGGCTGACATGGAACCTAACGGTACAAAAAAAGAGGTATGACATGTACATGTGTCACATGACGTGAATTTTGAAAGTAAAAATGGCGAAGTTGCTGATATCGGCACAAAAATGGCAAAGTTCGATGGGTATTGTTGTAATATTTTTAGTTCATATATGATAATGGCACAAATGGAAAAGTATGCTGCTATTATATGCCATTAACCCTTGTTACAATGACATAAATTTATAATGGCGAACTGGATGAAACTGACCGGATATGTATTGAAACCTATTTCAATAAGTCACGAACAAAACGATTCCAAACTTGTAGTTAAATCATGCTGAACTTCAACGAGACTTACTTTTGATTATTGCGACGAAGTTTTTGAATCAACTAAAATATATTGATGAAGTGTGAGTTTGAATCTCTTTTAGTGACCAAGGCTTCACTTTAAGAACTTTCGTTTTGATGGGACTGGCGGTCTAACACTTGATAGGAGATTTTTAGTAGGATTGGGTTAATACAAAACATAAATTTTTTCGGTAGTTAGAAACAAGGAATAAGAAATCCTAATAATTCGCATTTTGATTTCAAATCTAGTCGCAACACAAACTAAATTATAGCACAAGTGATGTCGTTTACCTTCGTGAACAATCTCAAAAATCTTTTTTATGGATATTGCAGGTTAGAAAAATATAGTATTGGTAAATTTTAAGTAGGTGCACAATAGGTTGTACTCTGGTGTGAGACCCAATAAAAACATATATCAAGGGGAAGTGATTGTTACACTCCAAAAATTTATTTGGACACACACCGTACAAATAGTTAAAGCAGTTTATATTTTAAGTAAAACTGACTACTTTATACAGTGAAGTGTCTCAATAAATTGTTAGAGTGTGCCAATTACTTCCCTATATTAAGGGAAAACAAAATGGCATAGGGGTAAACTTGGCATTTTGTAAAAGGTTTTAGATTTATCAATATGGCATAAAAGTGTACCAAGTTGAAAATAAGTATTAGCTTCGATCGCTGAATAGCAAATTTCTCTATCGATAATGATACATGTGTCTTTTCATTCTAAATTTCCGTGTGCAAATAAATAGTATCCTTAAGATATTCAAGGTCCTATGACTGAATTTGGTAAAGATGTGTAGACGTATTTAAGTTAACTAGATGAGTATCCGTGTATAACAACGGGATTTTATAACGGCAGATATCTGTAGTGATAAAAAAAAGTTTATACGTTATAAACGATAAATAACCCGGTTCGACCCGTCTGGTTTCAGTAAAAAAAGGGTTAAATTAAACCGTTTTTTATATTTCTGAAATCCGATTAGACCCGCCGGGGGTGAAGTGACCCGGTTCAACCCGGTTTTTGATATATATATATATATATATATATATATATATATATATATATATATATATATATATATATATATATATATATATATATATATTTGTATAATTCCAAATATATATAAATTTAATTTTTTGTGGAAGACCAGGTTTACCCGGTTGTTGAACCGGTAAGGTAACCCGGTGACTCGACAGGGTTGGTTGATCAGAGACCAGGTTTTCAAAACATTGATTAAAAACTAACAATATTTTAACTGAATGAAAATAAGATGGCTTATAAACGAAAATAATATATATATATATATATATATATATATATATATATATATATATATATATATATATATATATATATATATATATATATATATATATATATATATATTTATATATATATATATATATATA
>LBNU01031941.1:195553-213916 GCA_014162995.1 Artemisia annua
AATGAACCAAGTGATGCTGCACATGATGAAGAAGCAGAAAATGCACCAACTTCTGAGCCACTGGTTGACAAGCGAAAACTCAAAAGTATCATCATCGACACCAGGGCTGAAAAGAAGCAGGAGGAGAAAGAACTCAGGGAAGCTATGCTTCTAAATCTTCAACATCCACAACCTCATCAAACACCGACAAATACTCCAGGACATGAGGCTGGCTCAAGCAGCACTGTAGCTCCACAAACCGAAACCGTACAACATGACACTATTATGACGGAAGCTACACAGGAAAATGTTGTGACAGAACAAACTGAGCTCATCACTCCAGAATTTATTGCTCAAGTTCTGATTGAAGACGAACTTAAGAAGAAAGAGGAAATTCAGAGAAAAGCTAAAGAGGAGACAGATAGGTTGCTTCGTGGACTCGATCAAGACGAAGAACCTTTTTACACTGATAACCTCCTCAACACTCCTCCACACTCATCGTCACGAAATCCTCCAACTCCATCAGGTTCACCTTCAAAGGATCCTTCACCACCTCCATCAGAACACGAGGACAAGTCATCTTCATCTTCATCATCACATCACTCACCACCACCAGCAAAGAAAACACCCAAAGACAAATCAAACAAAAAGAAGAAGGGAGGCAAAGCAGCTTTGACAGCTTCTAAGCGGATCAAGAAAGCTCTTGATTTAGCTAAGAAGAAAAAGAAGGAGACACAACAGCCAACTGGAGATCTACATGACCAAGTACAACTGCTCTCACAACAGGTCAACACTTTGACTTCACAAGTCAAAGATCTTCAGGATGCAAATGAGCTTGTCAACAAAGTTCTACAGGCCGACATGGACGGGATGATCAAAGAGTACACTACTGAATATCTCAACGACAATCTCGCTGCTATAGCTGAACCGGCTGTGTCTGCGCTTATTGAGCCGATTCGATCAAAGTTGAATACCAGGATCAAGCACAACATTGAAAGAATGCTTGAGTCAACTCCATTTTATCTTCGCACTAACAGGGATCCTCCACCACCGGAAGATCTATCCACTGAACAACTACAAACACTGTTAGCTGTCAAGCTCAGAAATAAGGAGGAAAAGACACCTGAAGAATCAACAATGTTCGAGGCACTTCAAGCCATAGCCTCAAAAGAATCTTGCAAGGAAGCTGCTGGACAACACAAACGACCCAGGCAAGATGATGACCCTGACTCTGATCCGAAAAGCAAGAAATCAAGGAAGTCAGACAAACCATCTTCATCTCACCAGCCCCGCAAGACCTCTAAGGCTCCTCCTTCCAGACAAAGACCTCCAGCATCTGGGTCAGCACCAAAGCAATCAGAGGAACCCTTCGAGCTTCAACAGCTAGATACTCAGGAAGGAAACGAAACAGCGATACCTGAATCAGAAATTCCTTCATTTCAAGCCGGTCCATCTACCAAAACTAAAGAGAAGAAAAGGTCTTCAAGAACTAAGAAGCAGAAACAACAGACAACTCAATTCTCTTGGCTTAATGTGGACGAAGCTCGTGACTCTGATTGGCTGACTACTATGATCAAGGCACAACCACCACTTGAGGCTGACGAACCACTACCGGGTAATACTTTGCAGATGACTCAGAGTATTATGTCGGGCCTTCAAGTTGAAAGGTTGTCAAAGTCTGAGCTAAAGCGGATCAATCGTGAAGCCATGGATTTCCTCAAGAAAAGATCAGGAAACAAGATTGAATTGGACTACCACATGGAGAACATAGCCTGTGCACTATCTGGCTCGTTCGACTGGCTTAACCCTGAATCCAATGTCGATACTGAAACGAAGAAACCCTACTTCACCGACTGGACAAAACCTCTACCACTACTTGGCTTTCCTGAAAAACCAAAGATCCCATTCAGACGCTTCTTCAATAATGACTTTCGATACCTCCAGACTGCCCATGAGACCTCCAAGGAGCGATATGCAACTTCACTCACATTGTCTATTCCAGCTGCCCGATATGAATTGCCAGACATTGAAGAGCTCGCACCAATCTACTGCAAATCAGTTGTCGAATACAACAGAGAAGCTCTTCTGGGAATTCAACATTGGCCTGAAAGACGAAGGCTCGGCTATACACACAGACTTCATCTAAAGTCGAGTGAAAATGTGAAGAACTCACAGCGTATTGTTGCTGTATTGGAGATCTTGGAAGAGAAGAAATTCAACTACGCCTTCATGAAAGAAATAATCGTCAAGAGAACAGACGAGAAGAAGTACAAGTTTTGTGAAGCAGACTTCCCTGATTTGAACCTGAACGACATTGAAGATATGTATCTACTGAAAGTTCAAGGAAAGCTACTCAACTTTGAACAAGACACACAGTACAACTTCATCGCATCTCTCCTACTTCACATCAGACGATTAATTGTTCAAGAAAGGGTGGAAGATCTTCAGCTGGGAGTAGAAAGTTATCAGAACACCATCAACCTTACTGAACCACAACTCCTGATTCCTGAAATCACTGGGATGTCACAATACTCTCTCGTACAACAACCGGCATTTGGAATCACATACCTCAACAGCAAAAACAATATTCATTTCATGTGGTACGATGAGATTCCTAAGTTTTGTGATGTCACACTTCAGCGAGTTCGTAATGGGCTAGCAGAAAGGTTGGAGGATGAAAAGAAAAGGCTGAAAGACGGAAAACCAACGAGGTGGAAAGCTAATGGACGCCGAATGATCAGAAACTTTTTCCATACGATTGAAGAAAGGCTATATCGACGAGAACAGATCAGAAGGTTGGAAAGCTATATTGGTGTTCGACCATCGTTTCCGGTCTTGACATTTCGCCAAACTGATCCAAAGTTCACAGTCTTCGATGCTTAGCTCCGCTCCCACACTTCTGGTTCAAAAAATTTCAATATTTTTCTAATATTGTTTGATTTGTAATTATTAAGGCTTGTGCACACATAACAGTGTACAACCCGCACTTTGTAATGAAAGGACCTTGTGGTACGCATCAGTGCCACAATCCTAATATAAGGAGCGAAAGCTTCTTACTTTTGAGTAGATTTAATCAAACCTTTCAGTATTTTTCAAGCCTGCTCAAAAGACAAGTATTACACCTCAATAAGTAATCACTTGTTGAGGGGGAGTACTTGAATCAAAACATCGTTCTTAAATCTTCAAATCTTGTTGATAGCTCCCCATAAGACTCAAAAAGGCATATTTTAATCAAAACCGTTTACAAAAACAACATTTGATATGCTATTTTTGAGGGGGAGAAAAAGAAAGTGATTAAAACATGATGTCATAAGTCTTATCTTGTACGAGCTCGACTCAGAATTGACCCACGAATTGACGAAACAACAAATTTCTGAATTCGAAAGGATTTATCCGAGTAGGAAGTACCGTTTCGAGAAACTCTTTCTAGTTGTTTACTTTGACGGGTCTAACGTCCTTTTAGGAATGTTAACTACATCAAGTTAGTTAGTAGGGCTAGTTATCACCTAAAAGCTGATAATGCATCCCTTTAACTAAGCAACGTAAACGTGTCCCTCGGGTACATGACAATTAAGAGTGGATCAATTCAAAAAGTGCCAACTCTTTCCACATATGCAAATTTCTGAAAATTATCATGAGCATATGGTGAGGGGGAGTATTTCATATAAAATCCAAAACCTCAAAGTGTTAACAAAAAGTTTTACACTCTTACACACTTTGAGAGATTTTCAATGATTTGGTTTAAAGGCATCAATAGGATAGTTATGGAGTTACAAGGTGACTAAGGATAGGAAAAACCGTCCTATGATCCGCCTAAACCGGAGGGATCTACCCAAGGACATCACCAATAGTTAGAAATTAGAAGTCCTTAGGTATGATATAACAAAAGGAGAAAAGAATGAAAGGAGAAAGAAGGGGTTGAAGAATTAAAAAGAAAATGAATGAAAAGGGTGAAAAGAAATAGCCCTCCATTTTATCAACCATAGGTCAGACACCGGGTTCAATTCATATGCTACTGGTCGTTGCTAAGGCGACACCGGTATTGAAGATAAAAGACGTCATGGACCCAGTGACGCAATGCACCTAAACCTTCTTAGCCACTCAGGCATCTCTCAAAAGATGTTTGTTTCATTCTCACGGGGAACCAGTGTAATCTATCGATCGTCTATTAGAGATGGTTGATATTGAAACAGGAGGCCCTCTGCTCCATGCCTCCGCATAGGAAACCAAATGTGCACTTATCGAGTCTAGAGCCACGAGATAACATAAAAGATCTCTTAGGAACACAAAAATCTTCTACACTAAGTGTCTTGCATCATTGGACACTAAGTGTAAATTATCGAGTCCTTCGCAGATCTTAGCAATCTGCCTTGAACGTTTATGAGGGATTTACTTAGGTATTTCTCGAATGATTGAACGGAAATCCTGCCAGGGTCAACATCAAACAGCCCTGACAGCAGGTCACTTCGGTGATTCCTTGTGGATTACGCTTAGTGTGTTCGATGGTTTCAAACGGTCTACAGTCGTGGGGTGATCTCCAGCGACTCACCTAATCGTGGGTGTGCGTATGCATGTCTGTGTAAGCCCTCTAGGGGGTATCCGATTAGGAACGGCCTTGGTAAGGATTAGAAGGAGTCTTCACACTATGCTGTTGACAAATTCTAACTCCAAACCTGTAAGTACCGGATGTTTTATTGCTAACTGTTTCATTTCAGGTACAACAACCATGCTGAACACCGGCTTCCACATGCTCATACTTACATCTCAGAAAGCTCTCATGAAAGATCGAAGCAACATGAATGCCAAAGGTAGATTCCATGCCAAAAGAATCTACAAAGTGATAAAGACAAACGATCTTAAGTGCAACACCGTCTAAAGAAGGATTCTACGTCAACACAAAGAATCTTCACATATGAAAAGAGAGCTCCTCACTTATGAAAGTTTCAACCGTCAAAGATGTATGAGCATGTCGGAATGATGCAGATCCACTGGAGTCAAAGAATGTGACGAATGGCAGATTACTACATCAGATTGATCACTATCACATCAACGACAAAGAACAATGAACACCCATTCTATCTGGGGAGATTGTTAAGAACTAAGAACGATGAATCATTTCTACATAATCATCTTTGAGGACGTCTAAAGCCATGAATGCCACAACAAAAGTCAAAGTACCAAGACGTCCAGCAACCTCAAATGACCGTGACTGAACATCACTTCTTCAAAAACCGATCCTTAGGGGGAGATTGTTAGAACCTAAGTTTTTCTACATTTTAGTCAAGTCTCGGTTATTTCAACATTTGTAATAGGTTGCTAAGTTGATTAAATATGTAACTATTAAGGATGAGTCCAATACTCGTCCAACGGGCCTAAAGCCCAAACGTTTAAGAGAAGGGAAGGAGTAAGCGTGTTGCCCTAGCTCCCATCGTATAAATAGGACATCTATGTATCCCATTCTCTTGTTGGTTATTTCAATACACTACAGAAACTCTTGCACTTTTATTCTTCATATTTGTTATAATCAACCAAACTCTATTCCTCATCTCATTTCTACCAAATATATACTTGTGTTTACAATATGGTGACCTAACATGTATTGTGTAAAAAATAACTAGATCATCCCTCGTCCAACACAAAAAACCCATATCCAACACATATCAAATCAAATCCTTTAAATCACAAAACCACATATCCATCCGGATCTACAAATCAATATACGAATACTAAACCATAATCCCGATCAAAAATCTGCCTACAAGAGATTTACAAAGCACCAAACATCATAACCTACAAACCATCACAGATTCATCACAACAATTTTTTTTAACCAAACCCCAACACGAGCGATGGTGGTATTCACGCGGCTGTAGCTAGGGTTGTAAATGAACTGAATGTTCAGTGAACATTTCATGAACTGTTCGGTAAAAAGTTTGTTTATGTTCATTTATTTATTAAATGAACGAACATGAACAACATTTTACGTTCGTTTAGTTATATGAACGAACATGAACAAAAGTCGCGTTCGTTCATTTATGTTCGTGAACGTCCGAATATGTATTCGTTTATTTTCATTTATTTATTTATATTCGTATATCATATCTTTTAATTATATAATTTTAAAATTAGTTTTTTTTTAATAAAAAACACTTCTAAAACAATATATTGTGCATAATTTAATAAAGTTTATATTTGTTATCTATTGTCATTTATGTTCAATCAATTATGTTCATTTGGCTTTCATTTAGTGTCTTAATGAACGAACATAAACGAACATGAACAACTAATTTTCTTAATAAACGAACATGAACAAGAAAATTTGTCCGTTTAAGCGTTCGTGTCCGTTTATTTGTCCGGTTAAAATTAAATGAACGAACATGAACAAGGCTCCGTTCGTGTTCGTCCAGTTCGTTTACAACCCTAGCGGTAGCAGTGAGCACGATACATGACTTTGCATATGTGTGTTCATTCTTTTTGGTGTTAATGATGGTGACGTATGGATAATCGTGATTATCAATGAAATTGTCACAACCACGAATGGAAACTTGGTAAGCTTCAGGTAAGAAGAGGGAGTGTTAAGATGGAAAATGGGTCTAATCAGGCTTTGTTTTTTTTGGGATTATAAGTGCTTAGAGAAATAGTTTTTTGGTGGTTGCAAGATCGAAAATGGGGTTGAATCTGAAATTGGTTATCAGTTGGTGTTAGGATCCAGCTTATTGATTTTGTGACTCAGAGAGTGATGTAGATCAGGTGGTATGGGGTGTACATCAGGGAGGGATAACAAATATGGGGTAGCGACGATTATGTTTTTATAATTCGGTGAGAGCTTTGTTGTTGTGTCTCGAACTGAGTTAAATGGGGTGAATATCAGCGTTTATAACAAACTCAACCCAGTCACTCTCACTCACTGGTCAAATGTATATAATAGGGCCGAGCATCGGGCCGAAACCGACCCGTCCCGACCCGATCCTGATCCATCCCGAAACCAACAAGCTGGAAAATCCTAACCGAATCCCGACCCGAGTCTAGTTCGGGTAATCCCGACTCCTGACCCAAGTCCTGAAACGAAACCGGTTTGTATGGTATTCTTTGTGTTTTCTCGGGTAATCCCGACTCCCGACCCGACCTGAGTCACGACAAGCTGGAAAACAAAAAATGAGTCCTGACCCGAGTATAGGTCGGTTTGTGTCGGTCGGTGTCGGTCGGTGATAACATCAAATAAGTCCATGATTTAAGTGTTAATTTCCCCTTAATTACTCATCTTTTGTATTCATATATTAGGATATATACTCTTATTTGTTTATATTCTGTTTTCAGGGCAAAGATGAGCAAAGGAACAAAGAAACGCGGAAATGGAAGGACTAAAGAGAAAATATAAGAAGTATGCGGATTTTGCACCAACTACGGCGTAGAGGTTTCATCCACCTACGCCGTAGCAAGTACTTATGAAGACTACGACGTAGCTCAGCCACGCACGACTACGGCGTAATGAACTACTAAATGGCCCTACGGAGTAACAACTCTCCACCTACGGCGTAGACCCCAAAATGAGGCTGTAAAGAACTCACATGGCCAAAAAAGAAGTTACGGCGTAGTTTCCTAGATAACTACGCCGTAGAAGCATCTAAGGAAGAAACTACGCCTGTGGCACTTGATCAAACTACAGCTTAGTTGATATTAACAAAGGCTACGGCGTAGCAACTCATCCAGTTACGCCGTAGCAAAGTCTGGCCTATAAATACCAGCCCTAATTCCGAGTTTATCAAGTCACTTTTCACCACACAGAAGTGGGGAGAAACTCAGGGAGCAGGAGGAACGAAGTTCAATCTGCATACAAGTAATTTCCAAGGGAGGATCACACACCAATCATAAGTTTATTCATTCCTTTGATTTGTATTCGATTCATGTTTACATTTGTGATATTACATTATTGTTTTACTGCAATTATGAATATGAGTGGCTAAACACCTCTTGGTGTTAGCCTTGCTATGAAATTGTTATTGTTATGATTTAGTTTTCTATGCATCTATTATCGTCTTGTTTGTATACTTTCTTTGCTAGTCTTAGGACACTCTAGTTTTGGTAGTGTTGAGTATTGGTAGTTCCTTGGAGGCTTGGTGAATTAACCCTAGGACCCAAGCCGATGAGGATGTGACTTGGTGATAGAAATATCACCATACATGTGCGAATTAACCCTAGGACCACCTACCAATGCAACATGCTTAAAGAAGCTAGAGGGGGTGTAAGATGTGACCAATACTAAATGTATATCACCATCCCGCTAGACTTATCCAAGTTAGTAGAGGTACTTAATGACTCTTGCATCTTCGTAGGTTCACGCCGACCGATGAACTCTCGTCTTTACAATAGGCAGGAATAGGACAAGGTGTAAGATAGATTTAGTTGATTTAACCCTCTGATACTAAATGTATATGACCCCCAGACAAAACGATAGGATGCACTTTATAGAAAACTAATCATAATAATAATAAGAGTAGTAATTAGGTTAACACTGCTTCTCCCTACTGATTTTCTTCTATTTATTTACTTGTTTTGTTATTTACATTTATTAGTTAATTAATCTCTACAATCATAAACCCCCTTTTAAACGTGACACTAAACTAAGATAGACTCCACACGCATAGCTCTTGGGACGACCTCGGCTTTACCAACTAGCTATACCTTACACGACCAGGTACACTGCCCGATAGTGCATTAGGTAGACCTTAGGTAAACGAGCAACTTATAAATATTAAAACCTGGTTGGTAAAACCTGCATCAAGTTTTTGGCGCCGCTGCCGGGGAGCTATTAGGATTTTATTTAGGTTTGCAATTTTAATTTTTATTTTCAGTTTCTCACGATCATTTTTAAGTTTCAGGTACCATGGCAGAAGTGGACATTGAAAACCTCACGCTTGAGGAATATTTGGCTCTCACACGAGAAGAGCAAGGGCCTGGTTTGGTTAGGCAAGCTATTGGGGATAACGTGGAGTTTGAAATCAAGAATCAGTTCATAAGGGAATTACGGAAAGACCCATTTTCAGGAAGTAAGACGGAAGATGCTCACGAGCACATTGACAATGTTCTTTACATTGTTAGTTTGTTCAACATTCCGAGAGTATCTCATGATGCGATTATGCACAGAGTGTTCCCTATGACATTGACCGGAGGAGCCAAGAGATGGATCGATAGGTTACCAGCTGGGACTGTTAACACTTGGACTCTCCTGAAGAAGCATTTCATCCAGAGATATTGCCCTCCTTCAAGGATGGCAAAGCAGCTTGAAGATATTCACAACTTCAAGCAAGATGGAGATGAAACATTGTACCAAGCTTGGGATAGGTACAATGATCTTTTGTACAAGTGCCCTACTCATGATCTCAACAAGCAACAAGTGGTCAACATTTTTTATAAAGGG
Organism: Artemisia annua; assembly: GCA_014162995.1. Classification (NCBI taxonomy): domain Eukaryota; kingdom Viridiplantae; phylum Streptophyta; class Magnoliopsida; order Asterales; family Asteraceae; genus Artemisia; species Artemisia annua. Next base: position 204,951 of record LBNU01031941.1, read on the forward strand.
ATGAATATCTCCACCCGCCAAATGTTAGATTCTCAGGGACCAATCCCTGGAATGACCCCTGCTCAAGCCTTAAAGGCTATTGAAGACATGGCGGACCACTCTCAAAAGTGGCATGAAGGTGGAAGTAGTAGGACCATTGCTGGGAACACCGAAGGGATCACCCTTATCACCAACAAACTCAAAAGCTTGGGGCGTGAAATGAAAAAGCTCAAATAGAATGTTCACGCTATTCAAGTTGGTTGCGAGATTTGTGAAGGACCGCATTTGGGAAGAGATTTTCCTTTGAAAGAGGACGATGGAAAAACTGAAGAAGTGAAATATGGGGAAGGTAGACCATTTCAAGGTAATGGTTATCGTACAGGGCCATCAGGATACAATCGGCCACCTTATGGAGAAAGAAGATCGAGTGTTGAAGAAACCATTAATAAGTACCTTGATGAGTCAAGAAAGAAACAGGAAGAGCAAGATCAATGGCTAAAAAATTTTCAAGAGGCCACTAACAAAAGCCTTATGAGCCATGATGAAACCCTAAAAAAACTTGGAGCTAAGATAGAACTTTTATCAAAAGACGCCAAGAAACAAAATGAACAAGCTAAGGTTTTAGAAAATTACAGGATCCTGAGAGAACGATTTTCACAAGGGAAGATGCTACCAAAAACGAAGAGCTCAAGATTGTTATGACTTAGCCAAACAATGGTTAATTTAATGGCCGATCCAAATGTCCGGTTACACTTGAAATAAAGTACCATTGGTGCGTTGCCATTCCGGTGGATAATCGGAAGTCCTACGACCTATGGCCATAATGCGACCCTAGTAAGGAGCTTTGCGACGGGGGAGGTGATGAAGAAAGGCTGCGTGGGAATAGACATTTATGGAATTCAACTCTCGATCAATTTAGAAAGAATTTAAAATGGAGAGGGACGATCTCTTTCAACGAATGGGTACAAATCGTCTATAGTAAAGTTGATAGGGATATGAAAATGGAAATTTGGGAAGACGTTAATCGAGTTCACAATGACGACCATTTCCCTAACAATGAAACGAAGGATGGTCATGTTAAAGAAGATCAAGCTATAATTGGTGATGAAGAAAGTTACAAGGAGCATTCGTGCGAGAAGGTTAGAATACATCATGATGATGGTATATCATTTTGGGCATCATGTAATCCATACGATGACGAATGCGATGGCGGATGTAGTAAGGAACGAATTGGGGATATGTCTTACTATTGGAAATCGTGAACTACCATGGGTAAAAGGAGTAACTTTTAATGACTGGGTGAAAATTAAATATGGTAGGACTGACTCCTCAACTAAGGAGAGGATTTGGGAGGAACATACGAGAATTATGGATGAAGAAGAACGCAAGGATTCTAATGAAGACAACGAGGAAGGGTATGAGATGAGGCCGAATGAGGATAGAGATCAACAAATTCTCGACTTAATCAAAGAAAGGCTTGATGATAATTGGTACAAAGATACGAAATCCGATGACGACGACCTTGAAGGAATTGTGGACTACCTTGAGCTACAAGGATATGATGGGTTTATTGACATAAATGATGAAGCCTATGAGCAACGCATATGTAAATTGCTCGGGATACCCTACAAGAAACCGCCACCTATCCTTACGGAAAAATTTGAGGTCATTAAATATTCAGTTGGACCGAACGAAAACTTCACTAAGATAGAAAGTCGAGAGAGAAAGGAATACCGTCGCACCGCCACAAATGTTGCCTGGATAAGACATAACCTACTTAAGGAAATGGATGAGCGTGGGCAAGTCCTTCATCAACCCACTTGAAGGGTACGGCAGTGAGTCTAACTTAAAGACTCGATAATAAACAAAAGTTCTCTTTCGGGAGACAACCCGAATTATCCTTTTCCTTTTATTTTCCTTTTATTTTGTTGGTTTGGTATGTTTTGTGTTAATGATTTGCAGGTTCTAGAGGAAGCTTTGCATTGGGGAACCCATTTTGGACTTTTGCACCAAGAAAAATTCCCTAGGACTTAGCTGCGGCGTAGCTCCAACCAGTAATACGCCGTAGCAACCCCCAGGTGTCAGTCTGGAGTATTTTAGCAACTATGGCGTAGCAACACATTCTAGCTACGCCGTAGCTTCCTTCTGTACCTAAAATTTTTTATTTTACAAATCATAATTTAAACTTGTATTAGTTTTTAAATGAACTTTGTGGGTGTATTCCCTGTAAACCCTCACGAGACTTCACTCATCCACTTGGGACACCAAGTGGTTTAAAAGGCTTGTTGCATACGCTAAATGCAACCGTGATTCCTACGAAAGTGATTTAGGACTTTTATTTTTATTTTTATTTTTTAGGTTTTATGCTTTTAGTAGTTGTTTGATTTCAGGGATTTGAAGTTTGCTCATTAGGCAAAGCGAAGGCACGTCTTCCAACATGATCCTTCTATCATTTTTCAAGAGCAAGTTTCAGGGAAGTTCTCGTTCCATTTCTACTTTTTCCTCTTTATTAATTATTTTATGTACAAAAGGGACTTTATACAACTCAAGTGGGGGGACGGGAGTAGAATTATAACTTGAACTTTATATTGCCCCATTTTTCTGGTTTATTTTGAAAAATTATGCCACTTTTAAATCTTTTGACATGTTTTTCCGAACCTAACTAGAATAGACCTTAGCCGAGCACATTAACCCTTAATACCATGGTGAGGTTTAGCCTATTTCAGTTTCCCCTATTTTACCCCAAATCCACCAAAATTATGAGTGTGCCGGTAGTTTGTAAAGTTTAGAACTTGGCCTTTACATCATTTTGAAACCATAGACGAGTAGTGTATTGAGATTTCTTGATACATTTGGAAGAAACTTTTTAAGAAGGCAATATTTTAGGATTATCACCCAAATAACCTATATGTGTGTGTTTATCGATTATTCACATTGACTAGTCGACCCCAGTGTTAAACCCTTTGTTGCACTCATCTTTAGTGCAAGATACCCCTAGATACACCCTCTTGAGCCAATCCTTTTGTTTCTTACCCATATTATTGTTTCGATACACCTATTCGCCTTAGCCTACCGTATAGTCTTGGTTTATGGTTGGGAAGTTGCCACTTGTTCTAGTTTGAGGTTCAAGTCAAGAGATTCAAGAATCACACCTACGTTGAAGACCCATCTTTGAAGATCATGAGAAACCCACTATTGTACATGTATAGTTCATCTCAAGCGGGGGGATATATTTATTTCTTGTTATGAAAAAAAATGTGAAATTCCGTATGAAGATAAGTTATCTTTGGTGCAACCTTGTATAGCACTGTATTTTGAGCTTTGAAAGAATTAGTATCGAAGAGGCCACTTCGGTCACATATGAAGAATGAAGTTGTTGGTTCTTAATCGCCAACATGAAGACCAAGTGAGGTGCCCATCATGACGTCCGCTAATGGCACACACTTGTTACATGATCCAATTTTTGCATTTTGAAGCTTGGACTTTGGATGAACGGCAAGTGGTAGCAACTCGGTTATAGGCTAAGACTATTCGCTTTCTTTTTCTTTTTACACCATTATTGTGCATCCCATGTCTTATCCTACCCTTTAGTTGTGAATCATGCTTAGGTGAAGGATTTGAGCAGTCATGGGTGTCTTGCCCGGCGTTCCGGTCATGTACCATTGCCTTTGTCGCCTTTGCCGTAGTATGTTAGTAACAACACTACACCTATAAGCCTTATACATGTTTACCCAATATTGCCTTTAAAAATTGTTTCGACCTTAGCTCTAGTGATAGAGATTTGTGTAACCGCAAGCTTATGATAGAATACATTCTATGACTGTGCGTTGAGTGATCACCCCGAAATTAACACTTGGATTAGGAGAGAGAGAGATGAGTGTTTATTCCCATTTCGTGAGGTGTTCGGCTTTGATATATTCTAGCATAGGAAGTTTTTAGACTCATATTTTCCAGCTTTTTTGGGAAATATTTTTTTAAAATTATTCTAATAAGATCTACTTAAGGGCAAGTAGAGTTTAAGTGGGGGGATATTTGATAACATCAAATAAGTCCATGATTTAAGTGTTAATTTCCCCTTAATTACTCATCTTTTGTATTCATATGTTAGGATATATACTCTTATTTGTTTATATTCTGTTTTCAGGGCAAAGATGAGCAAAGGAACGAAGAAACGCGGAAATGGAAGGACTAAAGAGAAAATATATGAAGTATGCGGATTCTGCACCAACTACGGCGTAGAGGTTTCATCCACCTACGCCGTAGCAAGTACTTATGAAGACTACGGCGTAGCTCAGCCATGACTACGGCGTAATGAACTACTAAAGGGCCATATGGAGTAGCAACTCTCCACCTACGGCGTAGACCCCAAAACGAGGCAGTAAAGAACTCACGTGGCCAAAGAAGAAGTTACGGCGTAGTTTCCCAGATAACTACGTCGTAGAAGCATGTAAGGAAGAAACTACGCCCGTGGCACTTGATCAAGCTATGTCGTAGTTGATATTAACAAAGGCTACGGCGTAGCAACTCATCCAGCTACGCCATAGCAAAGTCGGGAGAAACTTTTCACCACACAGAAGTAGGGAGAAACTCAGGGAGCAGGAGGAACGAAGTTCAATCTGCATACAAGTCATTTCCAAGGGAGGATTCACACACCAATCATAAGTTTATTCATTCCTTTGATTTGTATTCGATTCATGTTTACATTTGTGATATTACATTCTTGTTTTACTGCAATTATGAATATGAGTGGCTAAACACCTCTTGGTGTTAGCCTTGCTATGAAATTGTTAATGTTATGATTTAGTTTTCTATGCATCTATTATCGTCTTGTTTGTATACTTTCTTGGCTAGTCTTAGGACACTCTAGTTTTGGTAGTGTTGAGTGTTGGTAGTTCCTTGGAGGCTTGGTGAATTAACCCTAGGACCCAAGCGATGAGGATGTGGCTTGGTGATAGAAATATCCCCATACATGTGCGAATTAACCCTAGGACCACCTACCAATGCGATATGCTGAAAGAAGCTAGAGGAGGTGTAAGATATGACCAATACTTGCATCCCGCTAGACTTGTCCAAGTTAGTAGAGGTACTTAATGACTCTTGCATCTTCATAGGTTCACGCCGACCGATGAACTCTCGTCTTTACAATAGTCGGGAATAGGACAAGGTGTAAGATAGATTTANCATACATGTGCGAATTAACCCTAGGACCACCTACCAATGCGATATGCTGAAAGAAGCTAGAGGAGGTGTAAGATATGACCAATACTTGCATCCCGCTAGACTTGTCCAAGTTAGTAGAGGTACTTAATGACTCTTGCATCTTCATAGGTTCACGCCGACCGATGAACTCTCGTCTTTACAATAGTCGGGAATAGGACAAGGTGTAAGATAGATTTAGGTGATTTAACCCTCTGATCCTAAATGTATATAACCCCAGACGAAACGATAGGATGCACTTTATAGAAAACTAATCATAATAATAACAAGAGTAGTAATTAGGTTAACACTGCTTCTCCCTACTGATTTTCTTCTATTTATTTACTTGTTTTGTTATTTACATTTATTAGTTAATTAATCTCTACAATCATAAACCCCCTTTTAAACGTGACACTAAACTAAGATAGACTCCACACGCATAGCTCTTGGGACGACCTCAGCTTTACCAACTAGCTATACCTCACACGACCGGGTACACTGCCCGATAGTGCATTAGGTAGACCTTAGGTAAACGAGCAACTTATAAATATTAAAACCTGGTCAGTAAAACCTGCATCAATCGGAGTCGGGCATCGGTCGATTTTCGGTCGTCGATAGGGATTGCTCAGCCCTAGTATATAACTATATAACAATCGGTCATATTACTTATTTATTCTTGTTGTAACATGTTATAAGGGGGTAGTAAGATTTTTCAAAGTTCAATACCTATTATTGAAAATTTTGAAAAGTTTATTACTAATCCGTGGACTTAACCCTAAAATTTAACCAAAAGTAGTTACTGACGTGTCAAATGTTTAATAGATTTCCATGGCTATGAAATTTACCTCATTTGTCGTTTATACCTTTTTGTTTATTTTCAAAATTGTTTTGTCTTAAAGTGAGACAAACAAATGTCAACTAGCAATCGACGTATTTAACAACTACATAATTATTCATGTTGTAATACAAAAAAGGAAAAAGATCCAACAAATAGGAAAGAAAGAAATAAAGAAAGAAGTCTTGCAGAATATAAGAAACACAAATAACTTTCAGCCTTCACCAGTAAACACCCAATTGTTTATATTTATATTTATGCCTGTTGTGATTTTCATCTCAGCTCATGAAGTTGTAAGAGGCAAAATATTTCAGGGTGGATTTTCACACCTTGAATACCAAGAACTAATAGGGAATTTAAGTGGAAAATGTCAGCCCACTAAGATTAATTTATACTTCAAACTTTTATATATTTTTCACGTATCAGGTGGTTTTCCTAAATTTACAATGGTCTTTTGGATGTAGACATGTAGTAGTTAGTCAAAGCTCTATCAATTTAGTCCTTCATGTTCAAGCTGTTTAGTCCAATAAACTTGTACATATTAGAAGGATGTCTTTCCTTTATCAAATCAAAAATGGAACTCATTCTTGAAATCAATAATTCATATATCACCAAAAATAATGAAAGTAGATTGATGCAAATAATCTCAAATCCATGTATTTCATGATTTTAGTTACACTTAAATACTGAGGGATTTACCCTAATCTCCCAATGTCTTAATTGGAGTCTTGTCATTTTCTTCTGTCAATTTTAATTTTTGTGATTTTCGGCACGTGCAAAAAATAGTGTCACCTGCCAAAAATAGTGTTACCTTTATAATGAGCTATTGTATGAGGATAAAATCATTCAATAAGCACTACAAGAAAACAACCCTTCAACAACTAGATTCGCGATACACCAATAAAGTCGCAAATTGCAGCACGTTTTGGGTTTGTTGGGGAGAATCACTTGAATTGGTTGAGTCACGTATCTACCAGTACTGCACATGTATAACTAGGGCTAGATCCTATGCACAGTTGGAATATATGAAGTCCATCCAGTCGACTTGGGGTTCATATCCCTTGAAGATCGACATATTAGATGGAAAGAAGGGGGAGGATTTTTCGAGAAGTTATGAGGTTCTATTTTAGGATGCCGTGTATTTTTGGGCACCTAAGGACATTTTTAAGACAACGAGAACTCTAATTATCCGTAAGTACATAAGTTTGACAACTTGTCATACCTAATCCTTCTCTATGACTTAGGGTACTCGGTTAGTCTACATAACCCATAGGGTTTGTGGTTTTGCATTTTATGTAATTAATATATTTAATTATCCTGGATAAATATATACATCTTAGATGATTACTATTTTACCCATCGATGAAAATATTTCATATTCTCATTTTCTCACCATCTCTATTTTATTTCCCATCTCTTTTCACATTCCAACTTGCGTGTTGTGTCTAGTGTGTACCGGTGTGACCAATAGATATTTCTATGAGCAATACATAGTTGTGAAAGTCGTTATTTTTATGCACAAAATTCCTACTGTTTTATCATTAGAATTAAGGTGTTGGTGTACATACAGTTGAAAGTCTTTCTAGTCCAATGTGTATAAATAGGTGTGTTTGGGTGAACATGTTTTATATATATTTAATGGTTATGATATATATGTTTTGTTTAGTTGTTTATTTTTTGTTTAAATTACTTGTTTTTGTTTATTGTGTTTGACATGTTTATAAACGAAAAAAGGGTAATTTTTGTATAAAAAAATAATATGGACTAAATAAATGGCGAAATTTGTTTTGCTTTTAAGAGTCAAATTTACAACGTTTAATTGATTGATGTTTTTGTACGTAATGGTTTACTAGGCCGACCGAAGTTTGACAAACTATAAAGTGGGTATAAGTGGAGAGGGGTTTTTTAAGAGATTCGCTCCTACCAGCTCTCTGCGCTCGCCTGTGCGTCAAATTAGACTTACCGAATAACCATTACATGTACACTATCATCTTAAGGGTGAATTGACTACAATTCCACTATGATTACCCGAAACACTAAGCTTTATGGTTTATGCAAAAGTACGGTATAGTGGACGATAATTATTAGTAATTCTTTAATTGGTGAACCCAATACCTCAGTCAAAACTTTGTTAATTTGATCTTAGTGAATTGGTAATAAAAATGTTTTGTAAAAACCAATGTTATGAAGTTGTATGCATGCTTCTTCATACATTATTTTGATCACACATCAAAATAACTACCCTTAAAATTAAGTCGAATGCCATCTAATTAAAGGAACACTTGAAGTTGTGATTTACGTCATGTGAGAGCTTGGCTAGATTACAATGGAGAGGTGAACTTTATAATTTCATTACTAGCAAATCAACTGAATGTAATGGAATAATGAGAGTTTGCAGTTTTTAAATTAGACGACTTAAATTGAGTAGGAAGTGAGAGCTTGGACTCAAGGCATTAAGATGGGGATGAAACATGCTTACATTGCAAAGGTTTTTGTGAATGTAAATCCCATAATGATCTGGGAATTGCAATATGATATTGGCAATTATTGTTCGACAATTACCTTGTTGAATACTGTCATTACTAGCAGATCAACTGATGTAATGGTACTATGTCAATTAAGGATCCTAGCTTTAAAAAAATACTATGGTTTATATGAATATTTACCAATGGGTATTTTATTTTCTTAAAGATTTTGTTATCGAAAATACTAAAATTGAATTTTGTTAATTCATTTAATGTATTAATGCAACGATAAAACCGTAAACAACGTTTGAGCTTTGGTAAATTGATCTCGTTCTGTTTTCAAACATACGTTTGATTAAGAAACATTTACTTAAAAGACAAAGGATGTCTCCTTTCTATGAGAAGAGTGAGATACAATCCTATTCCTTTTCATGAATGAGAAAGGATAATATTAGATATGTCTAAATTCTAATATATATATATATATATAT
>LBNU01031941.1:214346-250525 GCA_014162995.1 Artemisia annua
AATTATTGTAATGATCTTTAATTCAGTGGGAGTTACAAGCTTTGACATCTTGGTAGCTAAAGATAATTACTTTCCAAAAGTAAACACTTATACTATTAAGGTTAGTCTTGTACGTTTCCTTACTAGACATTGTTGTTCTACATCTACTTTGTTATGCTGAAATCTATGACACAATCATATTGATCACATAACAAATGCATGGAGTGTTGTTTATCAACTATATGAGATTGTTACATGCACAAGTGGGAGAATTGTTATATTTAATTGTGTGCAAGAAACAACTCATAAAGATATGATTTAAAGGATTCTCTTGACTGTAAGGTAAGAGACTAAAGTTATAATAGGGTTTATAACACATCTAATTTAAGAAACACTTGAAGTTGTAATTTACGTCATGTGAGAGCTTGGCTAGATTACAATGGAAAGGTAAATTCATACTTTCATTACTAGCAGATCAACTGATGTAATGGAATTATGTTAATTACAGTTTCTAAATTAGATACCTATTAGAACATGTGTCAATATGATATCAAGACTACTTTAATTTATATATTTATGAATTCTTGGAATGACATAAATTAATAAAGTAATCTAATGTTACTTCAATCTAAATATTTATGTATTCTTGGAATTACATAAATAAATAATGTTGTTTTACATTATTGTGAAGTAATAAATTAACTTGAAAATACTATTCAAACCAAGAGATGGTGTTCATGATTAATTTAGTTAAACATGTTTATGTTTCATTGTAAAGATATAAACATAAAGTCTTTTAATTGTTACAAGACTTATAATAAAGTAAGACGTTATCTTGTTATGTTTTTTAATTAAGACATATACATAAAGTCATTTAATTATTGAATGACTTATAACGTATAGTGGGATTATAACAGTTTATGTTTTCGTGTAGAGACATAGACATGAAGTGACTTTGTCAAAAGTACTTATGTTATAAAGCATGTAATTGGCTTGATAATACTATTATACCATTAAAAGGACTTAGTTGGTAAATAGACAAGCTAAAAGGAATATGGTTATCTTAAATATTGTTACATTGTCTTACAATATTAATCATAATGAAATACAAAATGATTATGGTATGTTCAGTTAGGATAATCAAACTCTTGTTTAATTGTTTGATTAAAGATAACTATGACTTCTTTTCTTCTAAAAGTTATCAAGGTTAGAAAAATTGAGTCTGGATTAAATATACTCAATAAGACTCCAATCTAGAAGATTAATAAGACACCATCATATGATGGAATGTGATAAATCACTTTAAGTCTTAAATTGAAGTTCTGAATTTGTTCAAGTTATGAAGAGGTTATTAACAAAGTAAAGTCAGAATCTATCAATATGTATTTGTAATATCCCAAAAGAGAACATTGTATTGTTGCTTTATTTGCTAAGTATTTATAGATAGTCTTTAAATTACTAAAAGCAAGTGGGAGTTTTGATCTTTAAAGGATAAAATTACAAGATACATAATCTTCTAAAATAAACTAGTGAATATCATAATAAGGCTAGACATGAAAATGTTAAACTTCAAATGATGGAATTCTCATTTATAGATCCGCAAGGATATCTCAGATATTTGATTAATATGTTGTGAATTATTTTATGATACATTACCAAATATGGAATTGAGTAAAGTACACATGCTATGAATGATTAAGATGCTGTCCATAAAGGTAATCAATTTTGAAACTTGGTTTATCTTAATAGTTAGACTAGAAAATGAAGATGAGTTTCTCCAAAGATAAGGTAACCCTTGTGGTTTAAATCTTTGGATAGAAATCATATGGACAATATTGCACACGTATTTAATGCATGTCTTATGACAAGATTATTAATCGCATTTAAGCAATTAACTGTGATTAAATATTCTATCCTAAACACATTAAATATATAAAGATTAAGATTGTCATATTTTCATTTATATGAAAATGACAATGGAATATCAAAACTCTTTTTTGAGAGATTACTTGAGCGAGGACGATAAGTAATCAAAAGAAGTTATGAATTCAAATAAATCGTTGAAAGTGTACAAAGTGCAATAATCCATTATTTGATAAATGCATTCATCTAGGAGATTATTCTTATGTTTAATTATTAAATCTATGTTTTGATTTATAATTGAAATAAGATAATTTCTAAGTATTCCTAAAAGCTAGTGGGAGTATTATGTTTAATTTCCTAAATCATATATATTGTAAAACATATAAGAAGTAACATTCCATATAAGTAAAATGTTAAGTCTTAGTTTGGAATGAAACTTTACTTGAAAGATTTAGTAAATAAGACATACAACCTTGAAATAAAAGTTTATTATTTAATAAACATGTGCGGTAAATGAATCTAATAGAACATGATATATCATTTAGGTAATCTAAATGGATAAGTAGAACATGAATAAAATCTAAGTATGACTCAAGGATTTTTCATGTACATCATGTTACTGTTGTATCATGCTTAATTACAAGATGATTTGACAACATTGATATCTAAATGAAAGTTATTAGATAACTTGTGTAATGAATATTCTAAAAGAATATGTTTGGATATAAAATCACATCCTCAGCCTGGAATAGCTTCCATATTCTATAATTGAACAATTTTTCAAATTGTTATGAAAATTTTCATAGCTAACAAACTTGAATGTTTGGAAGGCATCAAACATTACACAATTGTTATTAATGTTTACGGGAATTTTAAAGAGCATATTGTTGTTTGCATACAATGATGCTAAATGAAATTGAGATGATACTCAATACTAGTCATGATAAGGATTTCATCCTTAGTCATATGTACTAGTTGTGCTTACTATGCATAGTTGCATTATACATTAAAGAATAAGAACACTTTAAACTTTAAAATGTTTTAGAAGTTTGATTATTATAAATTGGTGGTTATGGATGTCACACATTTTATGAAATATTATGTGGCATTATCAAAATAGTTGAGTATGCACACACAAGAACTTCACTAGTTGAATTCTTAAACAAGTATTCTCAAAATTCCGATAGATCAAAGTTGGATGATTTATGTTTTGTCAACAAGTATGAATGTCATTACTTGAGATATAATTCATCAACTAGAGTTATCATGCATTGATCTATTTAGTATTTGGATAAGGGATGTTAAACAATTATTATTTATAATGAATTAAAGTATTTGGTACGTTTATTTTCATTAATAATAAATTGTCCATTGTCGATTAATAATATGGGAATATTATTAAATTAAGACAAATCTGAGTTTGGTATAATATACTTAAAAGTATATTGATGCGTAAACATGCCATTTCAGATGATATTCAATGATACCGAATATAGGACTTATCCCAACTACATGATGTTACTTTATGGATCTTGTCATTATGTAATCCTAAGAGGTTATCCTCAGACTTGAGATACCAGATAACTGTCATGAATGTAGTGCATTTTTGTGGAGCAACTTAACGCTATACGTTACTGGTAGTCATAAGGGTTGTTTTTAGAAGTGTTACAAAGTTCGTGAGTTTTGCTTGTAGTCAATACAGAATTTGTTCCTTCAAATTAATTTTTGAAGTTTAATACTGATGGGCCCCTCGTAGGGTTGTCAAGATGTTTGCGTGCGCAAGCCCAAGATCTTCCCTGAATATGTTCAGATGATTTGGTAATCTTGATCAATCACAAACAACGAGAAACAGAATTGTTAATTAAGAAATGACTTTGATCCGTATTCTTATTAACTCGGTATTAGAAACAAAAGGATAATAATAATGAGAAATTATTAAAAGGTTTTCCAGGAGCCTTACTCGATTCGTACTAAGAGGCATCGGCGTGTTGCAAGATGCTGACCGAATGTGATCACTCTATTATGATATGTCTAAATGGGAGCTGTTAGTTTTATAAACATAAAATAATAGACGTGTGTTAGGATCGAACTCGAGATCACGGGATTGCACACTTTACTTATGAGAATCAAAGATTAATAAATAAATATAAATGTTATGGTTATTTATTAAATATCACAAAACGTATAAGGACCGTTAAGTAATTATGCTAATTGACTAAACGGGAAAAGAAAAGGACTTGTAACGCAAATTGGACAACAAGAAGATTCCGGAACCCTCCCTATGGAGGTGGCCGGTCATGGGTATGTGGGGAAACCCAACCCACATCTAACTTGTCCTCCAAGTTGTTTCTACTATAAATACATGTCAAGTTTTAGAGTTTTGGGTACTTTTGTGCACACACACAAAACCTAAAACTCTTTTCTTTTCTCTCCTTCTTGTGGCGGATCCAAACAAACACCCTCAAGGGTTTCGTTTGGTTTGATTTACAAAAACAAAGTGTTTAGTTGACTTTGTGATTTATTACTTGCATAACTTTGATTTGATTTAGTACGTGTGTACAAGAACGTGAATCAAACACACTATTGTTTGATTCTTGGATTGAATAACAAAAAGGTAAGGAGTTATTCTTATAATCCACATAAACCCTAATTAGGGTTCTTGATCTTGATTTGAAGAATTGCACAACTTGATTCTTGTTCGGGCTAGAATCACTACGGTACGTTTACTTTAATGTTTGGTTAATTAATTATGCATTATGTGATCCTAATTGCTTCCTCTATGCTTACTTGATGCTTTTATTTATATATGTATGACATGAGTATAAAATTCCAACATACCGGAGGTGGCGCCGTCGTCCCTTGCGCCGTCCCCATGGCTCAGCGCCATAGTAATTTTTTTTCTTGAGAAATTTTAAGCCAAACGGCTATATTTTGAATTGGAGGACATGGTAAAAACGGCTATAATGCCGTTTTTTGCATCTTTTTCAAAAAAAAATTCCAATTAAACCCAAAAAAACCTTATAAATACCCCTTATTATTCCATACTTCACACACACTTCTAATCTATTATCTATTTCTATTATCTATTTCCATTCAAAATTAATCCAAACTCACCATAGATCAACAACATGCTAAACGATCCGACGAACCAAATGCCGGGATCGTCTTCGAATCCCGGTCAATATCCGGGATCGTCTTCGAATCCCGGTTACTTTCCCAACTTTCAAGCCCCATTTATGAATCCCGACGAGCTAGCATTATTTAGTCAATGGAAATTACAACAACAACAACAACAATTTAATCAATTTACAGAAAGTCAACAAACAAGCCAAGCCATCCCTTCCCAACCAAATTCGAACCATGGTTCGTATTTTGATGTTAACAAAGCGGAAGACGAAGATGAAGATAAAACAGAGTCCGATGAAGAAGTTGTTCCGACACCGACCTCAAAAAAATCGAGAGCCAAGACAATGGCGAAGAAGCCAAAGTCAATGGCGAAGACGAAGAAAACCAACAAAGAAAAAGACAAAGAGGTCGATGAATATGTGGTCCCGTCCCGACAACCACACACTTTTTGGAGCCAAGACGAGGAGTATCTTTTGCGGAGTGTTACATCCAAGTATCCGAGGATCCAAAAGTGGGTGCGGATCAACAAAGGGATACGTTTTGGTACAAAGTGCTCGAAGTATACAACAACGAAGCAAAGAGGCTTAAGTATACTACTCGTACCAAAAACATGTTGACGGGAAAGTGGACTCCAATGAATAAAGATATCAAGAAGTTTAATACGGTTGTTGATGAAACGGCGGTTATGAGTGGAGAAGGTGATAAAGATTTTATGAATCGTTGTCACATTTTGTTTAAAAAAACAACGGGATATGAATTTAAACACTTGACCACTTGGGGCTTTTTGAAAGACAAGCACAAGTGGAAAAATCTCGACTCGAATTTGGCAAGACGTAATCATCTTCGGTCTACGCGAGAGGAGCCCGAGCATTTTGGAGCCGACGAGTTGCCAAGGCCAGACGGCATGTACGAGATTACTAAGAGTCAACATTCGTCAAACTCGACCGCTAGTTCCGGTTAAACCCAGCATTGTTTCAAGAAATGTTGGCACAACAATGCGAGTTAGACCGCAAGGCAAAGATGGATGTGCTCGAGCGAGAGTCACTTGCAAGAGTTAATTTATATGAATCTCAAAAGATTGCCGAGGAGATGCAGGTGCTAGAAATGGATACAAGCAAGATGAATCCGGTCAACGCAAGGATTGTGGCAGCACAACAAGCTCGAATCCGGGCAAAGTTTCCTACCGACGAGGAATAGGCTTTTATTTCTATATTTATGTTTTAGGTTTTTAATTTTATGCATTTTTTTTAAATGTAATATGTGTTTTTTAAATTAATGAAGTTTATTTTAGTTTATGTTTATATTGTGTATGTTTTATTTAATATAAAAGAAAAAAAATGGCCGACGACACCAGAATTTCTGCTGCCAACGGTTACGGGCAAAATGTGGTGCCGTGGGATTTCTGCTGACGTGGAGATTTTTGCTGACGTGGCAGCAACTTTTTCCCACGGCACCACACCCACGGCTTGACGATACCTAATGCTCTAACGAATCAGATCCTAGATATTCCAGAATAACAAGTTTTGCTTGCTTGTATTTGGCTTCTGAATTATTATAAAGAAGACGTCGTACTTGTTAGACGATTAGTATTAGATTAGTACTAGGATGTTAGGCCCGTTATGTATATTGGCCCATATTGTATTTATATATTCACATGTACCGAACTTCAGAATTCATTCAATACAATCGATTATCATAAACTTACATGGTATCAAACCTAAACTTAATCCTACATTGTACAAACCCTGCTTCCGTGATTCTTAAACCCTAAAATCTGCCAATTTTTTTTTCTCGTTTTTGTTTCATTGTTTCTCGACCAAGTGTGTTGTCAAGGGGTGTTAAATTATTGTCGACCAAGGTGTGTTGTCGACTTGTGTTAGCTCTATCTCTGCTTCTTTTAATCATTGTTTCTGTCAAAAGTGAAGGTATTGTTTAATTCAATAAAGTGTGTATTTACGAGGGTCGCTCATCTTTTGGAAGTGCTACAGTATCGTCTTTTGCAAACGATAAAGTGAAGGTCTTGTTTAATCTAATAAACCTCGTACCATATTTATTCCTGATTGGTTGAATTAATTCAACATCAATAATGGGTCGGTGATTGAATAAATTGGTATTGAATTGTTATTTGTTTGGTGCATCACACTTTAAATATATATATTTGTTTGGTCGAATTATTTGTTTGGTGATTGAATAAATTGGCACTGCAAAATAGTTGTGGGTGTTTCGTTTATCAGCAACACACTTTAAAACATCGACCTTGGTTCTGTGATTGTCGGCTTTGTTTAAATCTCTCATCAACAAACCCTAAAACATCTAAACATGAGTCAAGATACAAATCCCCCCCGCACCCATCCTTACTTTGTCGGACAAACTTATGGCCATGAATCACTTGACCACCTTTGTCCCTATTAAACTTGATGTTGATGAGATGAATTACTCCTCATGCGTGTATTACTTTTCTCATTTTGTCATGGCTATGGCATATTGGATCATCTCGTTGATCCACCCGCATCCTCTTCTACTACACCTCCACCACCGCCGACTAGGGATGCGGAATGGTCAAGGTGGACTTCATTATTAGGTCTTGGATCTTCTCCACACTTGCCGCGAATCTTCAAAAGCGGTTGGTTGTTCTTAATCCTCAAACTGCCAAAGAGGCGTGGGTGTACCTTGAGACGATTTTTTCAAGATAATAAACGCCCACGAGCTATGGCTTTGAAGACGGAGCTACGAAATTTGAAGCTTGGGGACTTAAGAATTGATGCATACTTTCAAAAAATTGAGTCCATTGCTTCGGTATTAAATGGTCTTGGTTCTCCTCTTAGCAATGATGATATTGTTACATTTGCACTTGAAGGCTTGCCTAACACGTATGATGTGATTTCTACAGTTATTGTTAGTCGGGAACCCTTTCCCGATCTCAGGACGGTTCGTTCTTTATTGACCACACAAGGGATGCGTATGAAATCTAAGGTTCAAACCCCGCTTTTGGATGCTACATCCGCTTCTCCTATGGTCCTTGATGAGGGCCGTTCTAGCAAGGTGCAAAGCACGAACCTCGAGTCGTAGTCCCAACGAGGGTTGAACTGATCCCGTCAATCAAAATCGTGAGTTATGTGAAGTGAATGAGGTTTTAAAAGATGATTTTTGTTTTTGATTACACTACAACGACAATTAAAATGAAATTAAAGTAAAGGACAATAATAAAATGACGCAAAAGTAATAAGTAAGCAAAACAAGCATGAAATAAAGTGACTAAAGAAAACAATTATTAAAGTGGGATAAGTAATTAACAACGGTAAATGATTTTAAAGACAATATGTTTGCTAAGCAACGTGAATAAGCTCACTGAGTATGAGCTTAGGGTTTATGATGAATTATTTTCCTTTCTCTAGATTAGTCGTCAATTAATCTTTTGAAGAGATAATAACTCAAAACATGTGATTCGATTGTTCTCCGGCTTTCGTCCTTCGAATAATGAAGTCACATATCTAAATAATCTTAACGATTATTAATCACAAACCTTTAACGTCCACACTTAGCTCGCAAACTCGAGTTACTAAGCAAACAAGATTAAACTACTCGCGACTCATTTTAAATGAAATAAAGCGAAAAAGGAAATAAAAGTTAACTTGGAAAATAAAATGAACTTGGAAAGTAAAATGTTTTTGGAATTTTAGATTTAATAAACGAAAATAAAAGTTTACTAAGCAAAGAAAGAAATATAAAAGACTTGAAAACATTAAAAGCTAATAAAGTTTTAATCTAAAAATGCAAAGACATTGAAATTAAATAAGACGTTACTAAAAAGATTTAAGAAAATTTCGACAGAGTTTCGTTTAGACTTTTAAAGAAATAAAACCTCACTCGATGAAACGATGAAGTAAAGACTTGCCTAGCTCGGCGTAGAAATTAAATGATACTCGCAAAATATTAGTGCTACTCGCAAAAACTGGTTGCATACTCGCAAGACATCAACTAAACCCCATACTCGCAACTCTTAAAGACCTTACTCGCATTATTGAAAACTATACTCGCAAAACAAAACCAAACTCGCAAATTAGACTCCTACTCGCAAGACATGTGACTTAGACTCGTACTCGCAAAAATAAAAATGATACTCGCTACAATCATGAACCATACTCGCTATCAAAAGACTATACTCGCAATCAAAAGAAGACATACTCGCTAAACTAAGAATGATACTCGCTAGACAATGGATGATACTCGCTAACTTTTTCTCAAAAATACATACTCGCTAAACATGGGACCATACTCGCTAGAAATGAAACCAAACTCGCTAGAATTGAAAATGAACCCATACTCGCTAAACCCTAAAAATCAAACTCGCAAAAAATTAAGAAAAAGTTACTGGACGATTTTTAACACAAGAAAATTAATCCTAAACTTATTAGAACTTATAAAAGCTTTGTAGAAAACAAATTTAAACAACAAATAAGCTTGTCAATAAGCCAACGATTCAAAAATAAGCACTAACCCATTTTTTTTATGTCATTCGACCCATACCATGCAAAGGTGGTAAAACTTTTAGAAAAGCTTTTGTATAAGATTTAGATTAACACGAACAATGAATAACTTTAACGAAAATAAGCTCAAAACTAGAAGAGATTCAAGAAAGAAATTGAGGTGTGCGCGAAAATAAGCTAGAATTAAGACATGAAATAAAAATGCATTAATAAAACTTACACTAATACAAAAACTAGACTCAAAACTAAAAACTACTAAGACCCTACTAGCTTCAAAATGAAGCCACCCATGGGGTATTTATCTTGCTAGGGGGATTTCAAATTTGACATCGTGTACATTTTACCCCCTAGACTTTGATACTTCATGAAAGCTAGACATAAACTTCTATTACAACACTACTAAATGTTCTAAAAATTAAATATAGGTCCTTGTAACTTGAGGTAGCGTGTTGACGTGCTTTCCAAAGGTCTTCGAAGACTTAAAAGTGATCACTTGCTCGAACTTGGAAATCTTATCTTTATAATTATCTTTGAACTTCGATTAAGCGTCTCTTTCATGTTCTTGAGTCTTTAAGAAATAAATTCGTCGTCACGGGCTTTTCTTAAGTAGATTTCATCTTTGGTTTGTCTTTTAGACTCTTTTCCACATCTCGTGCTTGTTTTAGGCTTTTTGGTTGATTTTGATGTCGTTTTTGCAATATCCATTCCTGCACAGTCATAAACACAAAAACACGATATCTTTGGCGTTTAACGTTTGTTTTTGGTCTTTTAGAGTCTGAAAATGGTGAATAAAATGTATGTGAATAAGCACATACCAGTCCTATTGGCAAATAATACTGCTCGGCGATCGTCTAATCCTTTGGAAAAATTGAACAAACCTTGTTTTCTTTTTGCTAAAGGTCATTGTCGTTTTGGTGAGGCGTGTCGGTATCTTCACAATGGTGTTCATGGTAAGTCTACTTTACTCCCTTGTACTTCCGGTTCTTCATCTACTATGACGGATATGGATACCTTGCGACATTTGTTGGCTAAGTTGGGGTTAACCTCTTCGCCTAGTCAAACAACTCCTCCTGTTGCTTATACTACCAATACCTCTCCTGTTGCTTATACTATGAATAACCATCCTTATGGATCGGCTCAACTTCAATACCAATATCAGCCTCTATATTCGGCCCAAGTGTTTCCACAGGGGGTTCAAGGTTACCACAGGGGGCGGGTCATAATGTTGCTCAAGGGGTTCATGGTCTACCATAGGGGGTTCAATTTGGGGTGACAGGTTTGTTTCCAAAAGGGGTTCACGTTGCGCAGGGGGTTCCATTTGCTGCAGGTTCTCAACAGTCGCAGGGGGTTCAAATTCTACCATAGGGGGTTCAGTTTGCAGGTTTACAACCTAGGGTTCAGTTTGGTCCAGGTATGGTTCAACAAGGACCATCACCAGCCGGTTTCACCCAGGTCAACTACAAGCATCTGGTTCACAGGGTTCGGGTCAAGAGACTCTTTTACCAAATGCCTTTAATACCACCACTCTTCAGGAACCGGCGGCTGGCAACTGGAATATGGATACAGGTGCGAGCTCTCACCTTAATGATTCTGTAAATAGTCTTAGTTATATTCTTAATGAGTGCATTTATCCGTCCGTTGCGGTTGGTGATGGGCGTTTCATTCCCGTCACTAACTCTGGTCATAGTATTTTGTCTACTCCTTTTTCATCCTCTTTGTTTAAATAATGTTTTAATCACTCCTCACATGTCAAAAATCTAAATTTCCGTGTGTCAATTTGTTCGTGATAATTACTGCACTGTTGAATTTGATCCTTTTGGTTTTTCTATGAAGGACTTCCTAACTCGACGGGTACTCCTCCGTTGTGATAGCACGGGTGATCTCTATCCTGGTACGAAGCCTTCTCCCATTCCTCAAGCATATCTTACCAGTCAGTATACGTGGCATCAACGACATGGACATCCAGGGAGTGAAGTGTTGCGGCGTCTTGTGTCTAGTGATTCTATTTCTTGTAATAAAGAGAAGCTTCCCGTTCTTTGCCATGCTTGTCAGCCTTGTAAACATGTGAAGCTTCCGTTTGTTAGTTCATCTAGTTCTGTTACTCCTTGTTTTGACATTGTTCACTCGAATTTGTGGACATCCCCAATTCCGAGTCTTTCTGGTTTCAAGTATTATGTTTTGTTTCTGGATCATTACTCTTAGTATGTTTGGGTTTATCCGTTAATGAATAAATCTGATGTTTTGTCTAAATTTCAGTTGTTTTGTAGTTATGTTCGTACTCATTTTAAGTGTGAAATTAAATCGTTTCAGTGTGATCATGGTGGTGAGTTTGATAATACTGCCTTTCATAAATTATTTTCCACCCATGGCATCCAATTTAGATTTTCTTGCCCTCGCACATCTCAACAAAATGAAAAATCTGAACGCATGATTCGTACCATAAATAATCTTATTCGTACTTTGTTGTTTCAAGCACACCTACCACCAAACTATTGGACCGAGACTCTTAATATGGCTGTTTATTTATTGAATATAATACCTTCTCGTGCCATTAATAATGAGATCCCCTTTACCCTGTACGAGTCTCATCTTACTAAACCAAGTCCAAAACCTCAATATCCACAAACAACTTCAATCCCTCGTGGCCGACTACGGCTCACGTCTAACCTAATCCCCGTCAACTAATATTCGTCACAATTAACCACTTGTCAAATAATACGACAATCCACAACTAACATGAATCAACGAAAATTGTTAACAAAACAATAATAACAATTAAGAGTGGCCAACGATATGGGCACAAGGACCATTGTCGAGACCTTAGGGTCTCGGCTTGTTACCATTTCAACCAAAACTCACGGCCAAAGGGCCTGGTGAGTTCCTTGGAGTTCTCGGCCAACAACGAACACACTCAAAAGCTTCCAAACTTGCATCCAATCATTACCATATCATCAAGAAGTGACCATGAGCTAACCAAAAATGTTTAACAAAACTAAAAACATCAAACCCATCAACTCGTGGGTCTAACCCTCGACTTGAACACAATTCCAAACAACACACCCACAAGAACAAGAACAGCAGCCAGACCATAACGAGAATAACAACAACAAGGACCTGAACATCAAAATAACATGAGCTTATACTCACCGTTCACACCACTCGACACACACAACTACACCCGAGCACGATACCACTTTTGTTATCAGGTTTTTATTTACAAAACCTTAAACCCATTTCCAATTCAATCCCGAAAGATAGAACTAGTCACGAGTTTGACTCGTGACCTAGTCAAACCACGCGTATAACGCGTTTTCTCACCTTCCTGGACTACATATTTTACGGATCTACATAAATAAATAAGGATGGTGGTGGTTTGATGTTCAAAAGATACGAGTTCGTGGTGTTTAGGGTCGTTTGGGGGCGCGTGCCTTATATCAAATTGAAGAGAATGACGTGGGGATTATTTTGGAGATGGAGGTGAGTGATTTAGGGCGCCGGTGTGGTGGTGGTGGCCGGCCAAAGTGGCGGCAGTGAGGGGGTTTGGTGGGTGACGGCTTAGCACAAAAGAGAGAGGAGAGGGAGAGTGAGAGAGGTGATGAGATGATATTATGAGGTGGTGTTTTAGGTTTAGGGTTTATTATACCCTTTATTTGCAAAGTAGTCCCTATATTTTATGTATTTTCATAAAGGGTGCCAAAAACAAAGACTTACGGTGTCAAAACTTAATAAACTCTCCCTAAAATACATACTTTTATTCGCGAAAAAAATACTAAACATTGTAAACATAAATTTTTGTCACCACCGATCACTTTAAATACGTTTTCCATAAATTTTCGTAATAAATACGTTTATAAAATAAAACGTAACCATTTCTCATTAAATCCCGACTCTCATTTCCCGAGCCCATATTCATTATCAAAAATCCTCAACACGCGTTTATATGTACGCCGTGATTTTTAAATAGGTTTTTCCATAAAACATGACCATAAACATGTCTATATTTAATTCGCGCAATAAAGCTTTAACATTTTTCGTATTATTAGGTTCCTAGTGCCAGAGTCGAAGTAGTGCCTAACTTAACGCCATAGAAATGGTCTAACGACAATTATTCCACACAATTAATCAACGATACGCATCCCATACCACATAATCAATCACCAATTCTTGTAATTTCTGAAAAACCGTTTCAATAATACTAACGATTCATTTTAATTATATTTCCGCATTTTAAATCCGGTTCTCAATATTACCAGTTGTCACAATGGGTCATATATGTTAACCCAAACAAGCCCATTCGCAGGCAATTAGGGTAGTTATTTTAGTTAGACAGTTACATCCCAACCATCACAACGTTTGGATGATTGTAACTGTCTATAGATGTCGTTTCTTTCAGTATAAATAGGTACAATTCTGTAAATCAACGTGTAACCCTTTTTCAGTTTATATATCGTTTATATAAAGGGTTCAAAACCCAACTTCTGTGTTTCCTTTTTACTGCTCCTTGAATGATGATTATACATGTTGTTGTTTGGATCATTCGATCCTGGAAACCTCCCACAAAACCTGTGCAAAAGTGGTATCAGAGCCAAGGGATCAAAACAACACACTCAAGAAAATTCGTTACACCATCAAACAGAACCAGAAAATTCAGAACCTTGTATCGAGACAGAAACCAAAACAGAAACATAAAACCCACGCTGAAACTTGTTTTTTTCAGGAACAACGCATACCCTTTTGAACCTTGTTAACATTAGAAAGGTTGCCTAGATAACTTAGGGGCATAGGAAAGTCGTATACAACTTTCCTTGTGTCGAAATTTGCAAACAGGAAGGACACCGAACCCAAAAGTGGTGTCTTGGTTTGTTGGACTAAACGTACGCTGCAACAAAACCAGAAAAATTAGAAGATTTTTTGTTAACAAAGAACAAGAACGTACTTGTGTGTTTACTACTACAACACAACAAGGGTAATAGAAAAGACGTCGAGAAGAAGATTGTGTATCGATACCGTGATACACAAGGAAAAGGAAAAGAAGCGCAGAAACATATTTGAAGGCGTTGCTTGGATAGATAGAAAGGATACCGGTATAACAAAAAACATTTAGGACGTTGGCAATACAAAGAACAACAACAATTAAAGAAGAAGGCGAACTGATCACTCGTCACACAAGGAATACCGAAAGGTATTGAAAATTTGTTGGCAGAAAATACGGTGTGGACAAAAGAAAGGAATGAAGGAAGTATTGGAACAACGTAAAGAAGAAGCCAAGAAACAGCAGAACGACAAACAATTATTTTGTTTAGACGTTGGTAGAATACCGCAAGGTATTAAAGAAAGGAAAAGAAGAAGAAAAGCAAATCGAATTGCTGTTTTGGCAGAAAAATACCGCAAGAATTTTTTTTGAAGAAAAGAACTTGGAACAAAGAAAACAACGACAACAACCTGAAGTTGATCGTGGCCAAAAACACTTAGGGTGGATTTAGAGGATAGCCGAGATATAACAAGGGTCTAGGGCACGCATTGGAAACCAAGTCGACACAAGATGGATAACAAGGAAGCAACCAAGACAACAATGACTTAGATGTCATTGTTTGAAAAGACCAGAAGAAGCAACTCAGAAGGAATTTGATGCTAAATCATTAGGGGGGAAAATGTTAGCCTTTAATGTTTTAGATCAAATGTTTATTGTTCATGTTAAGACTTTTAGTTAAGTATGTAATACGTTTTAATTGTACTTAGTATTGGGTCAGTTTAGAAGGCTGCATAATGGGTCATATATGTTAACCCAAACAAGCCCATTCGCAGGCAATTAGGGTAGTTATTTTGGTTAGACAGTTACATCCCAACCATCACAACGTTTGGATGATTATAACTGTCTATAGATGTCGTTTCTTTCAGTATAAATAGGTACAATTCTGTAAATCAACGTGTAACCCTTTTTCAGTTTATATATCGTTTATATAAAGGGTTCAAAACCCAACTTCTGTGTTTCCTTTTTACTGCTCCTTGAATGATGATTATACATGTTGTTGTTTGGATCATTCGATCCTGGAAACCTCCCACAAAACCTGTGCAAAAGATGACATCCGAAGACTTACTACTTCAAAACCGAAGTGCCAATACAGCATTCAGTTTAGCAGCAGCAGGAGGAAATGTTATTATTGCTAAGATTTTGGTGCAAAAAACCCCTCAATTAGTAAACATATCTGGTAATCAAGGAATACTGCCACTCTATGTCGCTTCTTTATATGGAAAGTATGAGATGGTCAAATATCTCTATGGAGTTTCAGACAAGATGGGAGGTGAATGTTGGAATCAGACAAATCGTGGTTGGGTTCTCCAAAAATGTATGGAAGCTGATTTCTTTGGTAAGCAATTATCTGTTTTATGCGTGACAACCTAGCTAGTTTATGTTGTTATAAACATCTCAAATATGCATTCGTTATCAATTAGATATTTAGCCAGTGACGTTTACATGGGTTTCAAGATGGATTTGGGTCATTGCAGGATCCTTTGATGTATTTACTGCTTTCCTTGTCATTCGTTAATTGATTTTATCTTTTATTGGATTTTTGTAGATGTTGCCTTGAAGATGGTGAAGGACAATCCAGAAATCTCTCTTAACCATGATGTACTCCACATTTTGGCTCAAAAGACTGATTCATTTGAAGCAAAAAAAGCCGTTCTTATTAAGAGAGTAATTAAAAAAACATATCTCTACTACCGATTGCCTGCTAGTCCTTTCTTATCTTGGTTGGTTTCAGTTTCTGTAGCCATTATTGCAAAGATTTGGCATCTTGAAGAGGAAACTCAAGCCATGAAATTATTAAAAATAGTTTGGAGTAATATTGTACAATGTCCCAAGCCTCGAGTGGATGGCATTATTAGAGGGACACCTGGCACGGCTTCGCAAATTGGAACAAGACCAAAATATTCTTCCCATGTGCTATTTATTGCTGCCGAAATGGGAAACACTAAATTAATGGTTGAGCTTATTGATAGTTAACCTAAACTTTGGGTTAAATATGTCATATTAGAAAGTATAGTATGTATTAGTGTTAAGTATGTAATTAGTGTAAGTTTAGGGTGTCGTTATGTAAATTAAGAAACCCAATTAAGGGTAGTATCGTTTATATCAAACGACACATCGTTTAGGAAGACAGTTATAGAAACGGTTGAAGCAATATGTCGCTTCATAGATGTCGGTTAGAAAACTATATATAGGGTCGATTATTGTAAGTTCGGAAATGAACAAAATATTGCAAGTTTAAATCAATTCAAAAGCAAGTTTATATATTACCTGTGTTTCATTCATCATAGCAAGAATAAATCCAACAATTGGCATCAGAGCAAGATCGATCCAGGGAAGAACGTATGCAAGTAGCGATCGATTGAAAAGCAAGAATCAACAGCAAGAAGAAACCAACGATTCCTGTTACAAAACTTGTAACCGTTGATTTCAGAAGTACCACCATCGCCGGAGAAAATTTGAGAACGGAAACCACCAAACCACCGATTAACTATAATCGAAAGAAGAAGAGATTGGGTTGGTGATTTTTTTTGGTGTTTTTTGGGCGTCGATAAGAACCAGGAAAGAAAGGAGAAAGAAGTGAAGGAGATTTTCTTTTTTTTGTGTTTGTCGTACCACCTGGTCAACCAAAAGAAAGGATAAAGAAAGCAGGGTCTCCTCTTGGTCCTTGGTTATATAGAAGTAAGACTAGTCAAATTTTTTTCTTTGTTTTATTTTCTTTTAATTAGTTAATATTTCTATAAAGGATTTAAAAAAACCATTAGTAACTAAGAATTAAAAATTGATATTTTCGATCAAGGATTAAACAGAAAGTTGGAAGATAGTAAAATTTTTTTTGATATTTTTCAATTTAGGAAGACAAAATAAGTTGTTTTGAGTTAGAAAAATACAAAACTAGTAAGAAGTAAGAAACCGAACCATTGTGGTTCACATAGTAAGAAGTAAGTAGAAACCTATCGTTTTTAAGGAACTTAGTATTTAACGAAACCTTAGTGTTTCAAAGTAAGTAAGAAAACTCTAGTGTTTCCAAAGTAAGTAAGTAAAGAAAACGTTTAGCGTTTCAAAGTAAGAGAAAATCTATTGTTTCAAAGTAAGTAAAGAAAGCCTAGTGTTTTCAGAAACCTTAGATTTTCACCCCGTAAGAGAAACCTTAGTGTTTCACCCCGTAAGAGAAACCTTAGTGTTTCACCCCGTAAGAGAAACCTCAGCATTTCACCCCGTAAGAGAAACCCCAGCGTTTCACCAGTAAGAGAAACTTTTGTTTCAAAGTAAGATAGTAAGCAAGAAAGAACGCAAGTCAGAAAGCAACATGTCTAAAGGAGAAACATCCACACCAACTCGTGACCAAAATATAGCACTTCAATGTCCAAAACTCACCGAAACAAACTACACAACATGGGCAATTATGATGGAGACAATATTGAAGGCATATGGTCTTTGGGAAACGCTTGAAGATACAGAAAAAGTAGATGTAAGAAAGATGCATACATCAAAAGCAATGATCCTCACAACATTGTCGGAAGATGTTCTAATGCAAGTTGCACAACACGAGACTGCGAAGGAAGTATGGGAATCAATTAAAGTACGTTATATTGGAGCAGACCGAGTTCAGAAAGCACGCCTACAAACTTTGAGAAGCGAATTTGAGACGTTAAAAATGAAGACCGATGAAACCGTGAATGACTTTGCGGGAAAATTGGGAAGCATAAGAGGCAAGTGTAAAAGTCTTGGTTCTAATCTTAAAGACAAAGTACTAGTAGGAAAGTTGCTGAACTCCGTTCCAAAGAAGTTTCTACCAATTGTGGCATCCATCGAGCAATATTCAGAAATTGACAAAATGACGTTTGAAGAAGCTGTTGGAAGACTAACTGCTTATGAAGAACGCCTCAAGAGTCAAGATGAACCGCAAGAAGATTATCAAAACAAACTTTTGATGGCAAGCAATCAAGGAGGAGGAAGAAACTTTAACAAAGTAGGAAAAGGACGAGAAAGAAATACAAGGCAAGGAGAACAAAGCAAGAATAAAATGAGGTGTTATGAATGTGGTGAGCATGGACATTTCGCAAAGGAATGCATCAAATGGAAAGACAAGGAGAAACAAGCACACCTCATTTATGAAAGCGATGAAGAACCAACATTATTGTAAAGCAAGTTGAAGACCCACCTTAAACCAAAGTTTAGTTTAAGGGGGAGTGTTGATAGTTAACCTAAACTTTGGGTTAAATATGTCATATTAGAAAGTATAGTATGTATTAGTGTTAAGTATGTAATTAGTGTAAGTTTAGGGTGTCGTTATGTAAATTAAGAAACCCAATTAAGGGTAGTATCGTTTATATCAAACGACACATCGTTTAGGAAGACAGTTATAGAAACGGTTGAAGCAATATGTCGCTTCATAGATGTCGGTTAGAAAACTATATATAGGGTCGATTATTGTAAGTTCGGAAATGAACAAAATATTGCAAGTTTAAATCAATTCAAAAGCAAGTTTATATATTACCTGTGTTTCATTCATCATAGCAAGAACAAATCCAACATACCCGACTTTTTGGTGCTACACTTGATTATAGTATTCTTCGTGTTTTTGGATGCCTTTGTTACCCACATATCGATACCAAACATAAATTAGGTCGACGTGCCACACCTGCAATCTTTCTGGGACACGTAGCCAATCATTTTGGCTATCGTTGTCTTGATCTTAACACCAACAAAATTATCATCTCTCGCCATGTTACCTTTGATGAAATGGTTTTTCTGTTTCAATCTCGTCCTTCCAAACCCACCCCCTCATATGATTTTTTGGAAGATTCTTCCAATCTCATTTCCACCATTATTCGCACCACCCCAATTGCTCCTGAACCAACACAAATTGCTCCTGAACCAACACAAATTGCTCATGAAACAACACCAACCGATATCTCTGCACCACATACACCTCCACCAAATGATCCTGTTCCTGAACCAATACCTCCTTTACCACCTTCGCCTCCACCTGTTGTATCTACTCATCCCATGGTCACACGTTCTCGTGCAGGGATTACTCGTCCCAATCCTAAGTATGCTGGTCATGTGTCTACTGTTTCTCCTTGCCTCAATCATATAAAGATGCTTTTAACGATCCCAACTGGCGAAATGCTATGTATGATGAGTATAATGCACTTCTTAAGAATAAAACTTGGACTCGTGTGCCTAGACCTGAGGGTACGTGTCAATGTTGTTAGTTGTATGTGGTTATTTCGTCATAAATATTTGGCTGATGGCACTCTTAGTCGGTATAAGGCACGTCTTGTTGCCAATGGTAGCACACAGATTGAGGGGGTTGATGTTGATGAGACCTTTAGTCCGGTTGTTAAACTAGGCACCATTCAGACTGTTCTTAGCTTAGCTATTTCTCGACATTGGCCTGTTCACCAGCTTGATGTCAAGAATACGTTTTTACATGGAGATTTAGCCGAAACTGTTTATATGCATCAACCTCCCGGTTTTCGGGATCCAGAGCATCCGGATTATGTTTGTTTATTACAGATGTCTCTTTATGGTCTTAAGCAAGCACCTCGGGCATGGTTTTAGCGGTTTGCTACTTACATTTCTACTGTTGGGTTTACTCCTAGTCGTTGTGACTCTTCTTTGTTTATTTACAGACAGGGTGATGATACTGCTTTTCTGTTACTATATGTGGATGATATTGTGCTCACTGCTTCCTCTGATAGTTTATTCTAGAGGATTATTGCTTATTTGCATAAGGAGTTCTCTATAATTGATTTGGGTGCTCTTAACTATTTTTTGGGTGTGTCGGTTATGCGTGACTCTTCTGGGATGTTTTTGTCATAGCGTAAGTATGCTATTGAGATTTTTGAGCATGCACATATGGTTAGTTGTACCCTTCTCGGACTCTTGTTGACACTGAGTCTAAATTGGGTGATGATGGTGATCCGGTTTCTGATCCTAAGTTATATCGGAGTCTTGCAGGTTCTCATCAGTATCTCACCTTCACTAGACCTGATATTACATATGCTGTGCAGCAGGTTTGTCTATATATGCATGATCCTTGAGAGCCTCATTTAAATGCTCTCAAGCGGATTTTACGGTATGTTAAGGGGACTCTGGCTTATGGTTTACAGTTATTTTCTTCTACTACTGAGTCCTTGGTTGATTATTCAGATGCAGATTGGGCTGGTTGCCCTACTACTCGACGGTCTACATCAGGTTATTGTCTTTTTCATGGCAACAACTTACTATCATGGTCCTCTAAGCGACAGCCAACGCTTTCTCGTTCCAGTGCTGAAGCTGAGTATCGTGGTGTTGCCAATGTTTTAGCTGAGACATGTTGGCTTCGGAATTTACTATGTGAGCTTCATACACCTTTGTCCTCTGCTACTATTGTTTATTGTGATAATGTTAGTGCAATGTACTTGTCCTCCAATCCTGTTCAGCATCAGCGGACAAAGCACATTCAGATTGATATTCATTTTGTTCGTGATTTGGTTGCTACTGGTCAGGTTCGAGTTCTACATGTTCCTTCTCGGTTTCAGTATGTTGATATTTTACCAAAGGGTTACCGTCTACCTTGTTTGCTGAGTTTCGTGACAGCTTGAGTGTTCGGTCTCCTCCCGCTCAAACTGCGAGGGAGTGTTAGACGATTAGTATTAGATTAGTATTAGGATGTTAGGCCCGTTATGTATATTGGCCCATATTGTATTTATATATTCACATGTACCAAACTTCAGAATTCATTCAATACAATCGATTATCATAAACTTACACTACTAAGCTTATGCATCAACTTTATATTGCAACTGTGGAAGACACTGTTCTTATTACTAGCATCAATGGATTCTTTTACGTTTCCAGTTGATCTTGAGAATAGTTTTAGATCCCCTCATCGAAATCAAATCTTGACCAGATGCTAGGTACAGCTGTATACCTCCTATAATGCGCCAAATGTCCGTATTCATTTTTAGCTGAATCACTTATCAGTGTAGTACACTTTCACCATGGCTCCCTCAACATATGGTTCACCTTTTCAACTTTTTATGTTGTTCCACTCTAATTCTATGACCTCATAATTTGGGGAGTATTCAATATTTTGGGAAACACCCATCTTTAGCTAATGATATATAATTGCGATTAGTTAGTTTTTCTATATTAGATCAAGTACGTATTATTAGAAGAATCCGTATATAATTGTAAATTGTGTACATTAAGTCCACAACTTAATTACTATATGCTCATTCCCAGAAAAGCCATTAACTAATAAGTAAATGTTTTTCGTTTGCGACAAAAGAGTGTACGTATTACGCTATTTTATCATGAAATTTAGGCTACCTAGTTGTAATTAAACACTCTGGTTCATAGGATATTCATAGGATTTACACTTCAGTTCCCTATTGGTTAGATTGGATTTTTTTTGGAACGACATTATTATTAAGCTCCAACTAGCAAGAGATTAGTTGGCAAAAGAAAGAAGCAAGGAAGATACAAAAGATTAGTACAAGCCGCAGTTGGGATGGTAATCCAATCTAACCAAATAGGATCAATGTTCTTATTCTTATGTTTCATCAATGAATTAGATTGGATCATAATGTCTCTCTAAGGGTATCTTTACGCGGTGGTTTAGAGTCAAAGCAAACACGGTTACGATATCACCAAATGATCCAAATGGTTGTTTGGATCACAACATCGAGACCCTGTTTTGCCAAGTTATGGATATCCACTGAATCATTCCATGACTGTATATTTTTCCAAGTTACGATATCGCCATATGAGAGTTGGTTAGATTGGATAGTTAATCCTTATTCACTTGTAGCTTAACTGTATGTTCATTTTCTTTTTCCTTTCTTTCCTCTAGCATCTTACTAGAGTGTTAATAAAACTGCCGTTAAAAAAGCTAGCTTTAATTAAATGTTCTAGCTTTTAGTGATACAAAATATCCTTCTAGCTAGTTAATTTTATGAACTCTGATTAAAAACAAAATCAATGTTAGTCCAAATTAAAAGTTTGTTTTAAAAAAGAAAGATGTTAAAAGTACGTATAAAATTGACTGATAGCCTGAGGCACTTAAACATTGAGGTAAAGATCTAAAAATCACAGGGGCACATAAAAAGCGAACCATTATATGGTTAAACAGAAGGAAGCTTTTGATATTTATTTAGGAATAAGAACTCTTTTCTTCAAATATATAAAACGAATAACATAGTACTAAAGCAGTCTTGAGGATTCCTTGATATACACAGTGTTCTTGTTTTATGAAGTTAGTTGATCACAATAACTTAGGTTTCAGAGTTTTTGTATCCGTTTGATTCTTATTTCCTCTCCATTATATTTTAATGTAATATATATTGAAATATTCAAAAGGTAAATTGGCTAAATTTGGTTTACATGTAGACGTGGCTGATATCTTAATCTATTTTTTTCCTAATAAAACAAAACCCTTATTGAAAATTTTTCATTTCAAAAAAATCAATTCATACCTTATTAGGAAATAAATGAATTATTATTATTAATTTTTTAAAGATGTTTAATGAAAAGAGCATAATTATTTCCCGATTTGGTAAAACTTTATGTAAATTCGTTTTTATATGCTTATATGTAGGTAAAAGGGAAAAATACACATGTACTTGCTAGCTATTTCATGATAGGTTTGGGTCAAAATTGAAAAACAGGTTAAAAAAAAGGAGGAGAATCAACTTCTAAAAAACCAAGCTTGGCAATTTGCAAACCAAACACAGAAAATTACACTCCTCCATCTCCTTAATCGATTGTGTGTTTTTCTCTTCTCTTGGTACGTTTTTTCTTCTTTTTTTCATTAAATATACTTCTTTATGTTCAACAACCTAATACTTTACCAAAAAAAAACAACCTAATACTTTGGATCGAATCAACAAAAAACCTAATTTGATTTACTACTTTTTTTTTTTTTTTTATTTTTGTTTGTTTTTTTTTTTTTTTTTTAATTAGTTTAATTAATCTGTTAATTTGGTTTACTTATTTTTCCCTAGCTACTTGATACACTTGAATTCAAATTGTTTGGTTTTTAATAGTAGATATTGGTGAAGGAACACTATGACATGTATGAATTAGTTTAATGATTATCAGTTTGTTGTTTGAATTTTTGGTGATATCGGTCCACGTTAGTTCACAATTAATTTATCACTAAATTAATGGTTTTGGGCCATCTTAAAATTAAAATTAACACCAACAACAATGTGGATTTGTATTGCACCTGATGTAGTTCCATCAATACTGATATACCAAGGTCAGTGAGCTAACTAACTTGTCTCATGAATTGATTTAGGTAATTCTTTGTTGCGTTGTTTGAGAGAGAGAGAGACTTTGTGGCCAGCTAGAATGGTTGATGTTTATTGTGCATTGGTTTGTAAGTCTATGGAGAGATATCACTAAGGAGATTGTTAAGACTCCTGACAGAAGAATGCTGGAAATTAACTTTCTCTATGTCATCTGAATAGGTTAGATTTTAACGACTATATATGTTCAAGTACACTATATCAATATCCCTCTAACTTGTGCGTATAGAGGATGCAAAGTTAGGGGTCAATAGTGGGCCAAAATGGGAAATTTTGGAGTAATAGTTAGTATATTAAGTTAGACTATAGAAGCTATCTACTTCTATCTATATCAGCAACACAATTCTTCTAAAATTCAACATAAAAAGTTATCTTCCTTGATAGTCTATATGGGTTCATAAGTTCATTGTTTGGCACAGTGAAAGAGGAGAAAGCTAAATTCTACAAAACACTTCAAGTGACTTTAGACCGTTCAACATGTTTTTTTTGTTTTACTCATTTAACCTTTTATAAATAAAAACAGCCCCACTCAACTCATTTTTAAGTTAACATGTTGAAAAAAGATTGAGCTATTTGGAAAAGGCGAGCACTTCACTTATTCTTAAAACAGATTATCGTTGCCTAATGTCTCTAAATCTTTTTTCTTCATTTGCTCCTGTGTAGGTATAGGTATTTAGGAATTCTACTAATTAAGTGGATATTTTCGAATCTATCATCTTCACATGTTTTTAGCCTATATTTCATTTTTTAGCAGTTATCTTTTAGAGCATTTGACTGAGAATTCTGATCTTGTGGGTGGTGGATACACACTTTCTGAAACTAGTGTGATTGTTTTTTTGACTATTCACCCATATGTGTTATGTGATATTGTTATTGTGTGATAATTCAGTTCACCATGGTGCTCATTGCTTTAGGTATGAACTTTGTAATGTTATTATTCTGTGAAGCTAAGTTGTATATAGGTCGTGCCAAATATTTTCATTCTCCTGATGGCAGATAAGTCTTCCAGACACGGACAAGAATAAACTACCACATCAAATGAGATGGATCGGTGAATTCCAGGTAATGAGATTTATATCCTCGCGATATCTTGTGCTTTTACTTTGTTCGTAGTACAAAATTTCTAGCATGATGAAAGTATGTAACTGATTTCCAAATATGTTAAATACTGCTTTCATGCATACAATAAGTAGGTCTTATATATAATTAATCTCCTTTTGCAATTGGTCTTGCATAACTTACAACCTCTAACAATGGCAAATAGAATGCTAGGTGATTGCCCACTTATGTTTGCTATGGTTTTTATACAATGCATATGTGGGTTGTGCCTAATTGAGATACAAAAATTGGTTAGAAGTAAAGGTAGTGCGTTTGGTAGGTTGGGTAACAATTCAAAATAGGCTTTGACTGGAAAAAATGACACACAGAATAGTCTTACATGAAAATCACAATAACAAAAGGATGAAAGTCTTCACTGACGTACTTATGTAACTTAGTTTTATAAAATATATTTTGAAAGATTTATGGGGTTTAATTGATTTATGAGTTTTGATTCTAATAGTGGTAAGAAGATTTGGTATCTTCGCTGCTGGGAATGAATGCCTGGTGGAGCTATAAAGTTGGATTGCTGGAAGATACTGAATAGCATGGCATGTTTGGTATTTGGTCTTTCTATTTTATGGTTGGTTGTATGTTTGTTTCATGGTTTTTTTATGTATTTAGTCAAGTGTGGCTTTGGTAATAACCTAAAGCCAAATGTAAAATCCAAAGATTTTTTTGCGACCGCAAGAGTAAGCTTCTATAATATGAGTACAACCATTTCGATGCTCTCTGTGCTTATCTTAATTCTGATGCGCGATTCGGATCTTCTTCGATTAATTTGACCGAAACACTAAACTAGAAAAACAATCTTAATTTGACCTCCTAGATATTAAACTATGAGTTTATAAAAGTTATCGATGCAAAAACAAGACATGCGGTAACTAAATTTTGTTTATAAAGTTTTGTGATTATACTTTTTAAAAAACTGAGTTTACAAAAGTTATCGATGCAAAAACAAGACATACGGTAACTAAATTTTGTTTATAAAGTTTTGTGATTATACTTTTTAAAAATATATATATAACCTTTACGTCAAACATAATTATAAACTAAAATTAAAATCCATAAGTAAAACAAAAAAAATTAAACTATTTGATTTTTAATAAATACAAATACATTATTGAAAAATTCAGAAAAAACCCCGTGCGTGCACGGGCTTTATAACTAGTTATTATAAAAGCATGTTCCACCACACGAAAGTTTGAGAAATTTAAGATTTTTATGTCTATATCTTTGACTATCCTCTCATATGTACTAAAAAGACTCAAGATGCATGTTATAACTTATAAGCGGACTACTGTAAAATTTAGGGTTAATTCCATGGACTGGTCATGAACTTTCCATAATTTTCAATTATAGGTAATCGACTTTGGAAAATCCTACTACCAACCTTGTTACTCTTAAATTTGGTCCAAAGACTCCTATAATGTCCCTTTTTGCAACTGGTGACCGGCTCAAACCGTCACATCACCATTTTAAATGAATAACTTTTTTNTCATATGTACTAAAAAGACTCAAGATGCATGTTATAACTTATAAGCGGACTACTGTAAAATTTAGGGTTAATTCCATGGACTGGTCATGAACTTTCCATAATTTTCAATTATAGGTAATCGACTTTGGAAAATCCTACTACCAACCTTGTTACTCTTAAATTTGGTCCAAAGACTCCTATAATGTCCCTTTTTGCAACTGGTGACCGGCTCAAACCGTCACATCACCATTTTAAATGAATAACTTTTTTTATTGTATATTTTTTATTTTTTTATTTTTTGTTTTTTTTTTTTGTTTCCAAGTCATCTTTGAAAGTCATGTATTGTGTAAAAAAAACTATATCATCCCTCGTCCAACACAAAAAACCCATATCCAACACATATCAAACCAAATCCTTCAAATCACAAAACCGAATCCACATATCCATCTGGATCTACAAATCAATATAAGAATACTAAACCATAATCCCGATCAAAAATCTGCCTACAAGAAATTTACAAAGCACCTAACATCAAAACCTACAAACCATCACAGATTCATCACAACAATTTTTTTTAACCAAACCCTAACACGAGCGATGGTGGTATTCACTCGGTGGTAGCTAGGGTTGTAAACGAACTGAACGTTCAGTGAACATTTCATGAACTGTTCGGTAAAAAGTTTGTTTATGTTCATTTATTTATTAAATGAACGAACATGAACAACATTTTACGTTCGTTTAGTTATATGAACGAACATGAACAAAAGTCGCGTTCGTTCGTTTATGTTCGTTAACGTCCGAATATGTGTTCGTTTATTTTCATTTATTTATTCATATTCGTATATCATATCTTTTAATTATATAATTTTAAAACTAGTTTTTTTTAACAAAAAACACTTCTAAAACAATATATTGTGCATAATTTAATAAAGTTTATATTTGTTGTCTATTGTCATATATGTTCGATTGTTTATGTTCATTTGGCGTTCATTTAGTGTCTTAATGAACGAACATAAACGAACATGAACAACTACTTTTCTTAATAAACGAACATGAACAAGAAAATTTGTCCGTTTAAGCGTTTGTGTCCGTTTATTTGTCCGGTTAAAATTAAATGTACGAACATGAACAAGGCTCCGTTCGTGTTCGTCCAGTTCGTTTACAACCCTAGCAATAGCAGTGAGCATGATACATGACTTTGCATATATGTGTTCTTTCTTCTTGATGTTAATGATGGTGACGTATGGATAATCGTGATTATCAGTGAAGTTATCACAACCACGAATGGAAACTTGGTAAGCTTCAGGTAAGAAGAGGGAGTGTTAAAATGGAAAATGGGTCTAATCAGGCTTTGTTTTTTTTTGGGATTATAAGTGCTTAGAGAATTAGTTTTTTGGTGGTTGCAAGATCGAAAATGAGGTTGAATCTGCAATTGGTTATCAGTTGGTGTTAGGATCTAGCTTATTGATTTTGTGACTCAGAGAGTGATGTAGATCAGGTGGTATGGGGCGTGCATCTTGGAGTGATAACAAATATGGGGTAGCGACAATTATGTTTTTATAACTCGGTGAGAGCTTTGTTGTTGTGTCTCGAACTGAGTTAAATGGGGTGAATATCAGCGTTTATAACAAACTCAAGCCAGTCACTCTCACTCACTGGTCAAATGTATATGATAGGGCTCAGCATCTGGCCGAAACCGACCCGATCCTATCCCGATCAATCTCGAAACCGACAAGCTGGAAAATCCTATCCGAATCCTGACCCGAGTCTAGTTCAGGTAATCCCGACTCCTGACCCGAGTCCCGAAACGAAACCGGTTTGTATGGTATTCTTTGTGTTTTCTCGGGTAATCCCGACTCCCGACCCGACCCGAGTCCCGACAAGCTGGAAAACCCAAAAGGAGTCCTGACCCGAGTATAGGTCGGTTTGTGTCAGTTGGTGTCGGTCGGAGTCGGGGGTCGGTCGATTTTCGGTCGTCGATCGGGATTGCTCAGCACTAGTATATAACTATATAAGTGGATAATATGGTCACAAGTAGGCCCAAAATGCTGATGTGGTATTCAGTCGCTCATATTACCTATTTATTCCTGTTGTAACATGTTATAAGGGGGTAGTAAGATTTTTAAAAGTTTAATACCTATTATTGAAATTTTTGAAAAGTTTATTGCTAATCCGTGGGCTTAACCCTAGAATTTAACCAAAATTAATTACTGACGTGGCAACTGTTTACTAGATTTCCATGGCTATGAAACTTACCTCATTTGTCGTTTATACCTTTTTGTTTATTTTCAAAATTGTTTTGTCTTAAAGTGAGACAAACAAATGTCAACTAGCAATCGAAGTATTTAACAACTACATAATTATTCATGTTGTAATACGAAAAAGGAAAAAGATCCAACAAAAAGGAAAGAAAGAAATAAAGAAAGAAGTCTTGCAGAATATAAGAAACACAAATAACTTTCAGCCTTCACCAGTAAACACCCAATTGTTTATATTTATATTTATATTTATGCCTGTTGTGATTTTCATCTCAGCTCATGAAGTTGTAAGAGGCAAAATATATCATGGTGGATTTTCACACCTTGAATACCAAGAACTAATAGGGAAGTTAAGTGGAAAATGTTAGCCCACTAAATATATTTTTCATGTATCAGGTGGTTTTCCTAAATTTACAATGGTCTTTTGGATGTAGACATGTAGTAGTTAGTCAAAGCTCTATCAATTTAGTCCTTCATGTTCACGCTGTTTAGTTCAATAAACTTGTACATATTAGAAGGATGTCTTTCCTTTATCAAATCGAAAATGGAACTCATTCTTGAAATCAATAATTCATATATCACCAAAAATAATGAAAGTAGATTGATGCAAATAATCTCAAGTCCATGTATTTCATGATTTTAGTTACACTGAAATACTAAGGGATTTACCCTAATCTCCCAATGTCTAATTGGAGTCTTGTCATTTTCTTCTGTCAATTTTAATTTTTGTGATTTTCGGCACGTGGTAAAAATAGCGTCACCTGCCAAAAATAGCGTCACCTTTATAATGAGCTATTGTATGAGGATAAAATCATTCAATAAGCACTACAAGAAAACAACCCTTCAGCAACTAGATTAGCGATACACCAATGAAGATCGCAAATTGCAGCACGTTTTGGGTTTGTTGGGGAGAATCACTTGAATTGGTTGAGTCAGGTATCTACCAGTATTGCACATGTATAACTAGGGCTAGATCCTATGCACAGTTGGAATATAGGAAGTCCATCCAGTCGACTTGGGGTTCAAATCCCTTGAAGATCGACATATTAGATGGAAAAAAGGGGGAGGATTTTTCGAGAAGCTATGAGGTTCTATTTTAGGATGCCATGTATTTTTGGGCACCTAAGGACATTTTTAGTACAACGAGAACTCTAATTATCCGTAAGTACATAAGTTTGACAACTTGTCATACCTAATCCTTCTCTATGACTTAGGGTACTCGGTTGATCTACATAACCCATAGGGTTTGTGGTTTTGCATTTTATGTAATTAATATATTTATCCTGGATAAATATATACATCTTAGATGATTACTATTATACCCATTGATGAAATATTTCATATTCTCATTTTCTCACCATCTCTATTTTATTTCCCGTCTCTTTTCACATTCCAACTTGCGTGTTGTGTCTAGTATGTACCGGTGTGACCAATAGATATTTCTATGAGCAATACATAGTTGTGAAAGTCGTTATTTTTATGCACAAAATTCCTACTGTTTTATCATTAGAATTAAGGTGTTGGTGTACATACAGTTGAAAGTCTTTCTAGTCCAATGTGTATAAATAGGTGTGTTTGGGTGAACGTTGTTGGTAAACACAACTAAACTTTTTTGCAATCAAAAGATGAATTAATAATAATAAATCACTATGGAGATAAGAAATAAAGTTGCATAGGTTACTACACTCTACTTCTAATTGGACATCTGTATTCCTAACTGTATCCAATATTCTCTAAAAAAATGATAAATGTAAAGAATGACTTGTATTTATTTAAAAAAAACTAAAAAAAAATACACAAGATCATAAATTTGAAGAACAAAGATTTACATGCTACCTAACCATAGTTGACGAAAAAATCTTCAAGAAATCTATGTTTCGCAACAATATTCTTAAGTCTCTTCAAATGGTCAATGCATTCTTCTAACAATGACGCATAAAAACCCATATCATCATACAAAAACATGACAACTTTCCTTCTATATTTTGCACGGCAATAGTCGTGTTGTCCGATCTCCTTGATCTTTGCATTTTTCTCTTTGATAGATGCCTCCAGAGTAGAGACCTTATCAAGTAGTCCATTCCTAAAAGTATTATCCTTCACAGGAAAATTTATAACAAACTCGTTTGTTTCTCAACGAAATGAGACTCTCATTGAACAAATTTGCAAAAATATGATATGAGACTC
The DNA here is from genome assembly GCA_014162995.1 of Artemisia annua. Classification (NCBI taxonomy): domain Eukaryota; kingdom Viridiplantae; phylum Streptophyta; class Magnoliopsida; order Asterales; family Asteraceae; genus Artemisia; species Artemisia annua. The sequence continues at coordinate 245,156 of LBNU01031941.1, forward strand.
CCATCTTTTGGGGAACACATTCATATAGCTAGAAATTCTTCTAGATTATAAAGTGGATGAGTATATGTGTTTATCATATTTTTTAGCAAAAGATTTACAAGTAACTCCATCTCCATGCTTTCAACCTTATTTGATGGAAAATGTCAAACTTTCGTAGCAAATAGATATAGTGGTGCTAATGCCAAATATGTGTTATCTCTGACACAATAGAGTGCCACAATATTTGATAGTTTTGCCAATGTTCTTCTTTATTTTACGGATGGATGAGTTTTTGTTGAAAAATAAGGACAAGAAAAATATGAAGTATGTTTCTTACTTTTGACAAGAGCATGGTGTTTTATCTCTTCTTTGGCTATGAAGAGATAAAGACTAAATGTGCATGAAACCTTCATATTTTACAGTAGCTTTGACACCGAATCCAACGAGGCACAACATGAGATAGAGCAGATAACACCGAAGCAATGGGTCACAATGAAGTAAATGAAGCACAACACCAAAGTCGCCGAAGTCTATGAATCTTGGATATTTCGTTGTCTTTTATCTAGAAGTATTTGTTGTAAAATTCTTTTTTAGGTAAAGGAGATTACTCTGGTAAAATAAGTGTTGTAAAATTCAATTTAGTATAAAAGTGACATTTAATATATTTATGATATCATTACAATTGTCATTGCGAATTTCAATATCATACTCGTTACGTTTTACAACCTTAATTATTACAACGACGTAGATTTATCATGGGGAATTGGATGAAGTAGACCGAATATGTATTGAAGCCATGAAGATGTCAATAACTCACCAACAATGCGATTCCAAACATGTAGTTAAGAGTTAACTTAAAATCCAAAATACCAGTCTTATTTTCACTAGATAAATCATGGTGAACTTCAACGCAACTTACTTTTGATTGTTGCGACGAAGTTTTTGAATCAATCGAAATATATTGATGGAGTCTGAGTTTGAAATATCTTGTAGTGACAAAGGCTTCACTTTAAGAACTTTTAATCTTTTTGATATGACCGACAATTTAAAACTTGATTCACATTTTTAGTAGGGCTGGGTTAATACAGAGTACAAATTTTCCGGTAAATGAAGGAATATGACATGGCAATAATTTGCAATTTGGTTGCAAATCTAGTCACAACACGCAGATTAAATCATAGCATACGAAGGAATGTCGTTTACCTTCGCGAACCATCTCAATAAATATGTTTTTGGATATTGCAGGTAAGAAGATATAGTGTTGGTAAATTTTGGGTAGGTGCACAGAAAGTTGTTCTCAATGTGAGACCCAATAAACACGCATATCATGGGTAAGTACAATTGATATATGGGTAATTTTGACATTTAGGAAAATGTTTTAGATTTAGCAATTCGCATAAAAGCATATTAAGTTGAAAAATAAATGTCAATTCTCATTTGTTAAGGGTATATGTGTCTTTTCATTCTAAATTTCCGTGTCCAAAAATAAATAATATACATAAGATATTCAAGGTCTTATGGCTGAATATGGAAAGAGCAAAGTACAAAAAAGGGACAATATCTTTTTTTGTGTCCACATCATGGTCATTATGCGCAACTCCGCAACTCCGCAGCTCCACCCAATGAGTGACACGTGTCCCATAAAATTATCCCCACTATAACTACCCATTTTACTCAACCGCCGGCGCTACTCAACCGGCGGCTACTCAACCCAGATCTGGATTTGACTCTTCAACTTTATTGGGAAGGTAAGATTACTACTTTTTGATTTCTTTTAATTTTTTTGTTATAATTTTTATCATGGTCTTTTAAGTATTATTGTTTTAATTTATTTTGATTCCAAAAACACACACCAACACACCCAACTGCAATCGATTCATGAAACCATTGGTATGTGATATGTGATTGTTTTTTTGTTAGAATTGTGATTATTTTTCAATTAGATATGTGATTAAATTTTTTTAAGGTTTTTAGATATGTGATTAAATTTTTTGATTGCTTTGAGCCTTAGTTTGTTTGATTGCTTGAATCTGTCATTGGTAGTTATTGCATAATCTGATTAGTTTTAGTGTGATTTTGATTTCCAAGATGTTCTCAGTGGTTGTTTTTGAAGTTTTGTAGATTTGGTCAACTTTGGTCAAACACAGCTTAATAATAAGCAAAGTCAATAATCAGTTCTAAACACAGCTTAAATTTTTTTTAAGGCTATTATAGAGATAGTAAAGAAGCATAGGAGCCGAATTAGGAATTTTAATTTAGGATGAATCTTGTTTCTGTTATGTGTTTTCTCCGTTGTTTGCATGCTATTATAAAGCCTGTTGTTGACATATGCGGAGTTAGTTGTGTTTAACGATGCCAAGATTCTTGATGATATGGTCGTCCTTGAAAATTATATAAGTTATGTAGTGATTAAAACTGGTTTTAGTGAAGTGTTGCCTTAACTCTGGATTTCAGTGGCTTAAGTNTTTTGATGTATTCCAAAGTCTTTGTATGTATCCAATATCCTTGATGTGGACCACATTTCTCTTGCAAACCCTCTTAAGAGAAGATCGATAACTACTTAGCGTCTGAATTTGGTATCTTTATCGGACTAAAAACTATGAAACGAGATGCTTATGAAGAAATTCATTTCTCTCACAAAAATAAAATAATGAGATACAAAAATAGGAAAATGGGAGCAAGCGGTACACGAGTAACTTCCATGAGTAGCGTTAGCATCTAACTTGTAATTAAACAATGATCCGTTTTTACGCTTAGTTTGGGGGCTTGTGAAAAATCAGGGATGATGAATTTTATCCAATCGGTCACTTTTCTGTGAATCGTGTTCTTGCTCTATGACCCTTAATCGTTATTGAAAGATAATGAAAGTCAAGCACACCGTCATAAGCTAAAGTAGTATAATATAAGTAGCATATGGAATAAAATGGGAAACCGGGGCGTTTTAGGGAATAAATGATTTCGTATCTCTTTTGAACGTTTTGCTACTTTTCAAAGTTAGTAAAGAGAGGTGTGAAATTATTTATCTTTAAGGCGTGACGTGATTACATTGCGTGAGGACACGCAATACCTTAGTCTCGGGGATTTTGATGTGTGTTATTTTACACATATTTTTGACCTTAGTTTAAGCGTAGAAAAGACCAAAAACTAACGTGAAACGCCAAAGATATAGTGTTTTTGTGTTTATGACTGTGCAGGAAAGGATATTGCATAAATGGCATGAAAACCAACCAAAAAGCCCTAAAAGAGCACGAGATTTGGAAAAGAGTCAAGAACCCGAGTCAAAGATGAAATTTACTCAAGTAAAGCCCGTGACGATGTTTTCATTACTTAAAGGCTCGTGAATATGAAAGAGACACTTAATCGAAGATTAAAGATGATTATCATGTATAAGCTTCCCAAACTCGAGCAAGTGGTCACTTTTATATCATTGAAGACTTTTTGAAGACTCGTTAACATATTTCCTCAAGATTACAAGGACTAAAGTTTACTTTTTAGAAGTCGTTTAGTAGTGTAATAGAAGTTTATGTGTCATTTCATAAACAATAAGAGTTAAGGGGGCTAGATGTAAAAGTAATCCACCATGGAGACCTTAAATACCCACCTTAAGCTTCATTTTGAAGCGAGTCTTTAATTTCCTTTTAATTTCATGTCATTTTTTTTCTTGTCATTTATTTTATGTAAGTTTTATTTTTAATGCACTTTTAATTTTCATGTCTTGATTTACTTATTGTCTTTAATCTTTAATGCTTTAATCTTTACAAGTTCTTTCTTAATCTTTACAAGTTTTTATAAATTGCTTTGTCACCTTTGCATGTTTTTATTTGAGTTGCATAAAAAGCTTATGGGTTAGGGCTTGCAAAAGAAGCCGTGGCTTATTTGCTTATTTTTGAGCTTATTTTAGTGTCTTTACATTTTATTTACCAAGTTTTTTATAAGTCTTATTTACTTTTTATGAAGTTTAAGTCACGTTAAAAGTTTTTTTTAAAGTCCAGTATATTTTTTTTAGGGTTTAGTAGCGAGTTTGGATTGTATGAAAAAAAAAATGGAAAACCACAAAATAGCGAGTATCAAGTTTTAAGTCTAGCGAGTTTTATTTTTTCTAAGTCTAGCGAGTTTGGTTCTATTTGAACCTAGCGAGTTTGGTTCGAGTTGAGATTAGCGAGTATGAAGTTTTAAGTATAGCGAGTATTGATTTTTTAGTCTAGCGAGTATCATGATTGGTCTTAGCGAGTTTTATTTTTTCTAAGTCTTAGCGAGTTTCATTTTTTTATTTTATTAGCGAGTATTGTTTTTAATTGTGTCAAGTTTAATTTTAGTCTAAGTCTTTGAGTCGTGTCTTGTTTTCTTCTTCTCTTATCTTATTTCTTTTTCAAGTCGAGTTAGACTTTTATTTTCTCCATCGTTTTATCGAGTGGAGTTTTGTTTGGTTCATTCCTAAACGAAACTCTGCCAAATTTTCTTTTAATCTTTTTAACTTAGCTTATTTTACTTTTTACTTGTTTTATTCTCTTTTATACGTTTTCTTTTCTTTACTTTCATTTATTAAATTTAAAAACCAAAAACATTTTACGTTCTTATTTAATTTTAATTTCTTTCTTTCTTTTATTTCTTTTAACGTTTATGTTTTCTTTTCTCGTTCATTTTATCTTCTTTACTCACGTTTTACTTTTCTTAAGTTTTAAATTAAGTTTTGTAGCGTAATTAAAACCAAAACATATCTTTAAACCCATTCACATCACATAACTCACGGTTTTGAACGACGAGATCCATATTCAACCCTCGTTGGGACTACGACCCGAGGTTCTTGCTTTCATAGCTAGACCACAACCTCGATCACAAACGATGACCGTTTACTTTAAAATTTTGCCCATTTTGTTGAGAAAGTTCAATAGTACCATAAGGAAAAACTTGGGTAACGGTAAACGGTCCAGACCAACGGGACTTTAGCTTTCCAGAAAATATTTTTAACCTTGAGTTAAAAAGCAAAACTTGATCACCGACATTAAAAACACGATTTTTGATTTTTGAATCATGAATCCGTTTTGTTTTCTCCTTGTAAATTAAAGAATTTTCATAAGCTTGATCTCGGAGTTCATTCAACTCATTCAACCGGATTTTTCGGTGATCACCCGCGGTTTTTAAATCATAATTCACATGTTTTAGGGCCCAGTAGGCGCGATGCTCTAGCTCAATCGGAAGATGACATGCCTTTCCGTACACGAGCTTGTAAGGGGTACAACAAATTGGTGTTTTATAAGCTGTGCGGAAGGCCCAGAGTGCATCATCTAACTTGTCCGACCAAGAAGAACGATTCTCACCCACAGTTCTTTCCAAAATTCTTTTTAGACCACGATTCGACACCTCGACTTGACCACTAGTTTGAGGATGATA
>LBNU01031941.1:259920-287018 GCA_014162995.1 Artemisia annua
CCTAACGAACACTATTCCCTGCGAGAGAACGATCAATCCCCCGGTACTTGCCACTACACTATACTACATCGGTCAGGTACACTGCCTGGTGGGGATTGCAAGCTTCTCGAGATCCCTCGAGAGGTAAAACGTAGTGCGTGTTGCAATCCACGCTTCTTCTAATTCCGCGCTTCTTCTAAAAACCGAGATTTTAATTGCTTTCATAAAAATATAAAAATACAAAAAGAATCTTCCTTCCACCTTTAGACCTATTAGAGTAGCTTTTCTATCTTAACGAACACTATTCCCTGTGAGAGAACGATCAATCCCCCGTATCCTATACTACATCGGTCAGGTACACTGCCTGGTGGGGTTGTAAGCCTCTTGAGATCCCTCGAGAGGTAAAACCTGTTGTAAGGTCACAAAACCACGCATCAATATACAATTAGCTAAACTTCAAATAGCAACAATCATCAAATATATTTGTTAGGTCACCATTTTGTAACATAAAACATATAATCTTTAGAGAGAGAAAGAGAGTAGAGAGAGAAAGTGGAAGGAACTCTTGAAAATGAAATGAACTTTGATATTCCTAAGAGAACCAACACCCTCCTTGGAGGGTTTACATCACTATTTATAGTGTCTAGGGGCTTTCATGAGTTTCCACTATTGTCAATATTGCCCCTTAGACTTTAACAAAACATGTAAACATGAACTAAACTTACGTAAACATGAATAAAACTTAACTAAACAATATTCTAAACGAACCTATTACAAAACTTAATGACCGAGACTTGATATTAATAAAACGTGTTCCTAACAATCTCCCCCTAAGGGTCGGTCATCAAAGGTTGTGTGACGTCATCATCTTTGACATTCACAGTTCTTGACGTCTTCAAAAAATGATTAGATTGATAGTGATTCTTTGTTCATCAAGCTTTGTTCATCGTTGTTGATGTGATCCAATGATGTAAGTATCTGCCTTTAGTCACTCCTTTACCTCTGATGGATTACCGCCTTTCCAACATGCTCATACATCTTTGACGTTGCTTTCATCACATAACTTCAGATCTTTGTCATTCAACTGTATGGATTCATTTTGACATAGAGTCATTCTTAGACTTTTCTGCATCGATCTTTAGTGNGATAGTGATTCTTTGTTCATCAAGCTTTGTTCATCGTTGTTGATGTGATCCAATGATGTAAGTATCTGCCTTTAGTCACTCCTTTACCTCTGATGGATTACCGCCTTTCCAACATGCTCATACATCTTTGACGTTGCTTTCATCACATAACTTCAGATCTTTGTCATTCAACTGTATGGATTCATTTTGACATAGAGTCATTCTTAGACTTTTCTGCATCGATCTTTAGTGAGAGCCTTTTTTGGACTTTGAGATGTATGTATGAGCATTTGGAACCCGTGTCACGATGGTGGTTGTACCTGCATGAAATTTTGTTAGTAATAAACAACCGGTACTTACAGGTTCGGAATTAGAGATTGTCATCAGCATAGTGTGAAAACTCTCTCTAACCCTTACCAAGGCCGTTCCTAATCGGATACTCCCGAAGGAGCTTACACGGACATACAAAAGTACACCCACGATTTGGTGAGTCGCTGGAGATCACCCCACGACTGTAGACCACGTTGAGACCACCGTGAACACTAAGCGTAACCCAAAAGGAGTTACCGAAATGACCTGCTGTCAGGGCTGTTTGATGTTGACCCTGGCAGGATTTCCGTTCAATCATTGAGAAATACACAAGTAATTCCTCTCATAAACGTTCTCGGCTGATTGCTAAGATCTGCGTAGGACTCTAAAGTTTACAACTGGCGTCCTTAATGTGGGACAACCAGTTGTGGAAATATTCAGTGTTCCTATGAGATCTTAAGATGAATCTCAGGGCTAGACTCGATAAGTGCACATTTGGTTTCCTATGCGGAGGCATGGAGCAGAGGGCCTCCTTTTCAATATCAACTATCTCTAAGAGAAAGTTGATAGATTACACCGGTTCCCCGTGAGAATGAAACAAGCACCTTTTGAGAGATACTTGAGTGGCTAGAAGGTTTTAGTGCAGTGCGTCACTGGGTCCATGACGACTTTGTTCTTCAATACCGGTGTTGCCTTAGCAACAACCAGTAGTAGATGAATTGAACCCGGTGTCTGCCCTAAGGTTGATCAAATGGAGGGCTATTTCTTTTCACCCTTTTCTTTACTTTTCTTTTTAATTCTTCAACCCCTTCTTTCCCTTTCATTCATTACTCCTTTTTTCATATCATACCTAAGGACTTCTAATTCTATCTATTGGTGTTGTCCCTGGGTAGATCCCTCCGGCTCTGGCGGATCATAGGACGGTTTTCCCTAACCTTAGTCAACCTTATATCTCCTCGACTATCCTATTGTTGCCATTAGAACCAAATGATTGAAATTCTCCTCAAAGTGTTTGTGAGTAAAAAATTTTGTTAACACTTTGAGGGTTTTGATTTCATTAGAGAAAGACTCCCCCTTCACATGTGCTCGTGTAATAATTCATAGATTTGCACATGCGGGAGGAGTAAGCACTTTTAAATTGATCCATTCTTAATAAACTTGTACCCGAGGGACACGTTTACGTTGCTTAGTTAAAGGGATCCATTATCAGCTTTTAGGTGATAACTAGCCCTAATAACTAACTTGAAGTTGTTAACATTCCTAAGTAAGGAAGTTAGACCCGTCAAAGTACTTATTTACTAAGAATTTCTCGAATTGGTACACTCTACTTGGACAAGTCCTCTTCGAGACACGCTTACATCACTAGTTAGACTAGCTTGAAATTATTACCCGGCCAGGACAAGTCCTTTTGATTTACTAACTTTTGATGTTTCGTCAATTCGAGGGTTAGATCTGAGTCGAGCTCTCACGAGATACAACTTTTCCATCATATTGTAATCACTTTTCCTTTTTCTCCCCCTCAATAATAGCATATCAAATATTGTTTTTGAGAAACGTTTGATTAAAATATGCCTTTTGAGTTTTATGGGGAGAATCCAACGAGAACTTTTACTTTAGAACAAAGGTCTTTCAAGTACTCCCCCTCAAATAGTGAACAAACTTTTTGAGATTTTAAATACGAGAGGGAATACTTGTTCTTTTGAGCAGAATTGTGAAAATTTTGAAAATGTGAATTAATTCTACTCAAAAGTAAGAAGCTTTCGCTCCTTATATTAGGATTGAGGCACTGATGCGTACCTCAGGGTCCTTTCTTTACAAGTGCGGGTTGTACACTGTTATGTGTGCACAAGCCATAATGATATTATATTAAAATGTGATAATGAAAAAATAATAGATAATGATGTACCAAAAGATGATCAATCAGAGTAACGGTTCATCAGGACGACGGTAAGTGAGGATGTTTGGAATAGGTGCTCTTCCTCCAACCAAGCTTTCCAATGTACGAATGTGATTTCTGAACTTCAAACGTTGGTCGATCCTATCCATGAACTTTAGAGCTTCTCGTACATCATTCCTTATCCAACCCCTTTTGTTTCCTTGATCATAACTCTTCAGTCTTTGTTCCAGCTGAATTCTGACCAACTTGAGAGTCTGATCCCCGAACTTGTGAGTCTCATCATATCTCATGAATCTCTTAGCTTCTCCTTTGGTGAAGACAACTCCAAATGGTTTTCTGATGAACGTGCAGGGCTTCATACCTAAGTGAATGTTCGTTTGTGGGGCGGTGAAGTTGAGAGAGGTTTGATAACTTTCAACTCCTAATTGTGCATCTTCAACCCTTGCCCGGATGATGCGTTGACGAGCAAAGATTAGAAGTGAGTTGATGAGGTCATACTGAAGGCTGCCGGGTAGATTTTGAACTTTGCCTTGAACCTTAAGTACATACATATCTTCGATGTCATTAGGATTCAATCGATGATAGTCAGCTTCACTGAATGAGTACTCTTTGTCATCACTTCGTCGGACCACAATTTTGTCGAGAAAGTTGTAACCAAATCTCTTTTCAGTTTCAGGAATATCTGTGATGCCAAGAATTCGGTGGTTTGTGTATGGCTTGCCTTTTGATTTGAACGTTAACTTCCATTTGTAAAACCATCTGCGCATTTCTGGCCAGTGAAGAATTCCCATAGCTGCTTCAACATTATACTTAGAAACCGATGATGAGTGCAAACCCTTCATTTGGTCTTCAAGATTATCAAGAAGGTATGATGCAGCCTTGAACTTGGTGAGAGATGTAGCATAACGGTGTGCTGGATCGGTGTTGCCATGAATGAGATACTTGAGATCGTTGTTGAAGAAATACTCTTTCGGGATCTTTGGATTGTTGGGAGGACCAATGAGAGGTAAAGGTTGGGAGAAGTCTTGAAACGTAAAGTCAGGATCATTTCCAGGATAGATTCTATCCCATGAAGGCCTCTTTTCCCACGTGATGTTTTCTGACAAAGCACGTGCACATTCTTCAATGTTGTATTCAAATTCAAGTTCAGATGTGGTGCATGTCTTGTATTCTGTGAACCCTGCTTTTCGAATCTCCACTAAATCAGAAAGTAGAAGTTTCTGGGTTTTCATGATCTTCTTGATTCTTTTGGTGAAACCTATAATAGAACCTTCTATCGGTACTTCTGATTCAGGAACATCAGGGTGAGCATCGACCATTTCATCGAACCAATTGTAAGTTGGAGCAGAGGTGTCAATCCACTCTGGAGGTGGTATGATTGGAGCTTCTGTAGGTGGTTCGGTGATATCGGCAGGTATCTCCTGTGGGATTTCAAATCCTGGATCTGGAGCATCCAATTCCTCAGCTTCTTCCTTTTGAGCATCAGCTGCTGAATGTGTCGGGACTTCATCAGTAGCATGAGTACTTGTTCCTGCTCTTTGAGGCCTAGTAGTGGAGCCATGGATCCTTTTGCGTTTGCCTTGTTGTTGTTGTTGATCATCTGGATCGTCATGGCGTCTCTTGGTAGACTTAGTCTTCTTGCAAGCCTCACCTTTCTTTTCAGCTCTTTTGATTGACTTTAGCAGTGCTTTTCGAAGGTCTTCCTCATCTGGATCATCTATGATTGCTTCCAACAACTTTCCCTTAAGATCACTAGCAGAAGGTGTAGAAGGTAGAGTATGAACAGTTATTGGAGTTGTTTGAAACTTTTGTGTTACGACCCTTTCCAGATTATCTTTGATGTATTGTTCCACGGTTGCTGGAAGTTGTTCACGAACATATTTTTGAACTTCTCCTGGTAATCTATTCTTCACTCTGTCTGCCACAGCTGCATCAATGTTGTAGACTTTGAATTGTTCAAGGTCTTTTTGTTGTTCTGAAATCTGCCCTTGTAAATTCTTCATTTTTTGTTGTAATGATCTTAGCAGACTGGGATGAGCAGTTTCTTGTGGATCTTGGGTTGTCTGAGGTGGAAGTGGTTGAGTCATTGAAGGTTGATCCTGAGATGAGGTTACTTGAGGTTGTTGAAGTGGAGCAGTAAATGAAACAATCTCATGACTTCCGGTGATGTCAATGGTAGTGTCATCCGTTTCTTGTTCTTTTGGCTGATCATCATCATCATTCCCAGTTTCATTATCACTTGCTTCATTGTCAGATTCTTCATCATCTTTCTTTTCCTCATCACTTATTACTCTTATTCTTTCATCACTACTTTCTGTTTCTCCTTCAGATTCTTCAGCGACAGCTTCACTAACTTCCCGATCTTTGTCACTGTTCTGTTCTTCTTCGTCAGTAAGCTGTTTTTCTGAACTTGAGGATGCTTCACTCTTATCGGAGTTGCCTGAATCATCTGAATTCACCTTTTCAAGATCAGTATCAGTATCTGAGAGTGTTTGAGAACCAGTTTCTTCAGACTTGTCTTCTTCCGCTTCCTCAGATGACTGAACTTCTTTTTCGACTATTCTGGAGCCGGACCCTTCACCTTTCTTTCGTAGCTTGGCTATCCTTTCCTCTTCTGTGTGTTTACTTTCTTGTAGGACAAATTGCATTTGTTCGTCTTCTTCAGATTCGGACAAAGGTGGAGTTCCAGCTTCTTCCTCTTGAGGTTGTTTGCCCTTGCCTCGAGTATCTTTTGCCCGTTTAACAGTTGCTTCTTCTGTATCCTTCTCAATCGGTTCATCACGAATGGTGAGTTTCCTTGTCGGTTGACAAGTAACTTTCTTTGATCTAAACTTGGGAGCCTTGAAAGTCTTTTCAGTACCCTTAGCAACTGCTTTGGATTTTGTGGAACTTAACCCGACTGAGTCATTCTTTTGAGCTTTATCATAGACTTCATAAGCAGTGGTGTTACGAACAGCATCTGATAAAAGAATGTCAGGAATTCTCTTGCCTTGTTTTGTGGTACTTGTTTTGTGGATTCTTGCTGAGGTGTACATGAGATCCATAGCCGGTGTGTGTTCCTTATCTTTCCTTCTAGAATCAATCTCTGAATACTTATGCATGAAGTATCCAATGAGAGACTTGGTGAACCGGAAAAAAGGAATATTCCTTGTTGATGAGTTTTTGAACTGTCGGGCTTGATTAGTCATGTCTTCCCAAATAATCTGAGCAAAGTCAATAGGAGCCATTTTGACAACTCCCCAATAAAATTGCATCAGTTCCAATGTTGGGTGTTCGTGTCCGGTTCCTTTGCCGGTTACACAGTTGGTGAGGATGGAGTAAAGAGTGAGCCATGGTTATGGAATATACTTTCGGTCGATAGATGATAGGACGGTGAGTTTGGTTTTGGATTCATCATACCCAAGTTCCCGTAGTAATCTGATAATCTCTGATAACGAGGGACGTGGAGTAAACTTCTTGAAGTTTCTGGACCCTTCAGCTGGTAAACCAAGAACTGAGCGTAAGGTTCCGACATTAAACTGAATGTCTTTGTGATCAAGTCGAATCCCCATTGTTTTGCCATCCTTGCTTACATCAATAGATTTCCAGAACTGTGTCAGATAAACCTCAGGAACGGAGCATGAACAGGTGAGCAGTTGTCGTATGTAGTGATGTTGTAGAATTTCCTCAATGATTTGACACGTTGGATGACATGGAAGTTTCCCTAGATCAACTTTCAGATTTGACTTTCTGATGTTCCTTTCATCTCCTTGAATTAGCTCGTGCCTAGGAGTGGTTCCTTGAGACATTATGGTACCTGAAATGCATCAAAACAGCCAACGAACACAATATAGTGATGTTTATCGTTAGTGTTAATTCCAGTTACCAAGTTGTCATCTTTTAACAAGATTAGTTGTGACCAAGGAATAATGAGAAGTATAAGCGTGCACAACAAACAAGGATATCACAAAGGTAGAAAACATACAACACCTTAATCATATTTAGACAAAGCCATCATAAGTCAAACTCAATCAATCACTTAGTGTCATACTCGACAGATTCACACAAACTCGATAACTTTTATAAAATCCATACTTGATAGAATTTGAAAAATTTGGGCAGAGTTTCTTTTCATAAAAGTTATAAAAGAAGAACCAATACTCGATGGTTCTTAATATCCACTCCTTACTCGGAGATCAGTCACCAAAAATGTATGTACAATAAAGTTACATGGACCAAACTCGATACAATTATTCCATACTCGATAATCATATACATAGCATACTCGATAAGGCAAAAAACCAGTCATACTCGATAAGGTGAATAACAGAAGCATACTCAATAAAAATAAAGTAACATACTCGATAAGCACAGAAACATACTCGATAATCAGCACAGAAACATACTCGATAACAGAAAGCATACTCGATAAGATAAATCATACTCGATAAGATAAATCATAAGAGCATACTCGATAATTACATCTGTCCTTACTCGATAAGTTCTCATACTCGATAAGGTTTCAAGTTTTGCTTACTCGAAGAATAGAAACAAATTTATCGAGTAAGAGAATAGAATTCTTTCTCAAGATAAACTTGTTTTTATGCTTCGAGTAAGGAAATCATGAAGCCTTACTCGATAAGGATGACAGATACTCGATAAGGATGACAGATACTCGATAATGATGACAGATACTCGATAATCCTCACAGGCATACTCGATAAGTTCTTGATCATACTCGATAACCATCACATATGGCCAAAAATTTCAGTTAGATATGGGCAATGGGCATGTTATAGTTTGTTGACAATTGGCCTCTAGAAACTTAATCCAATCTTAAAACTAAAATAAGCCAAGCACCTTAGATGCAAAAGATCAACTAAGCCCACGAATTAACATGAAATCAAGCATATGTAATCCTATGTATCTGAAACTATGGGAGCATGTTATGTGAACATATTAGAGCCATAAACAACATGTAGAACACACAAACATAAACACAATCTATACCAATCACCTATACGAGCCCAAAAAACCACATATTCTCACGATTCACTCCAAGAGATGAATTAGAGGCCTAATTAACAGTGTGTACAATCATATTATGACCTACCAACACGGCTTATTAACTCTGATTAGCCTAACACATCATTATAGTGAAACACCCAATTTTTGGCTCAAGAACCCTAATGACCGAATAAAACCAATTAAGCTATGGAATAGATTCAAGAGATTTGGCATATGATAATGAGCAATTAATACATAAGATAAACACTTACAATTAATAAAAAAACTCAAAATCAAATAATCTTGGGTCGTGAAAAAAATGGTAGCGTCTGGTTTAGGATTTGATATTATGAAAATAAATTGGTTTTTTGTTTGGTATTTATAGTAGAAAGATAAGAGTGATGGCAGATATGGTCCTTGTACTTGTATACAAACCAAACATTTGACATTTTAGGCATATTCAGTCCCTCTAGTTATTAAGATATGATATACCGAGTACAAATCGTTAAGTCTTAGAGTTAAAGTGATGAAACTCCCCCTCGAACCAATACCATAAAATAGAAGACGTATTAACAATAGTTTTTGGCTCGAGAGTTAGTCGAAAAAGATGATTTTATTGATGAAGAAAATAATGAAAATAAAAATTCACTAGAATATGACAAATTTTCTCCCCCTCAAGATATGTTTACGAAGAAATGATGGAAATGTTTTTGGACAACATATCTTGAAGTAGTGAATTTTAAAATAGAACAGGAAAATAATGAAAAGAAAAAAAATCTTTTTGAGTTTTTCTGATTTTATATTTTTGTATTTTGTTTTTGAATAATTATTTACAAAAGGTTTTGGTGTCTGACTCGCTTAATTGTTTTTAAGAAAAGATTGTAAATCATCTGGAGTCAAACACCTCATACCAATCCGGTGAACTAGTTCAGCAAACCGTGATGGAGCTAATGGTTTTGTGAACAAGTCTGCCAGCTGGTAATCAGTACCCACAAAGTATAATTCAATTGTACCATTTTCAACGTGCTCCTTGATGAAGTGATAACGGAGATCGATGTGCTTAGATTTGCAATGAAGAACAGTGTTGCAAGAAATTGCTATCGCGCTTTTAGAATCACAGTACATCGGGATTTTGTTGAATAAGTAGCCGTAGTCCATTAGTTGTGTTCGCATCCAAATGACTTGAGCACAGCAAGCAGACATGGCTACATATTCAGCCTCCGTGGATGATAATGAGGTGCAATCCTACTTCTTCGATTGCCAAGACACAAGTTTGTCTCCAAGAAACTGAAAACCACCAGAAGTACTTTTGCGTGTGTCTACGCACCCTGCATTATCAGCATCTGAAAAGGCTATTAGTTCAAAACCGGAATCCTTCGGATACCAGAGTCCCATATTAATGGTTCCCTTTATGTATCGAAGGATTCGTTTAGCCTCATTGAGGTGACGTTCAGTAGGACTAGACTGATATCGAGAGCACATAAATACAGCAAAGACAATATCTGGTCTGCTAGCGGTTAGATACATGAGTGACCCAATAATACTTCGGTATTTTGTGGGGTCAACAGGTTTTCCATGTAAATCCGCGTCTAGCTTAGTTGTGTTGGCCATTGGTGTATTGTAGGTATCACAACTTGTCATGCCATGTTTCTTAATTATCTCTAGAGCATATTTAGATTGACTAAGGAAAATCCCACGGGGTGATTGATGAACTTGTAATCCTAAAAAGAATGTAAGTTCACCCATCACAGACATTTCAAAATTTTGTTTCATTAATTTTGCAAAAGCGTTTGAATACTTTTTATGTGTCGAAGCAAAAATAATGTCATCAACGTATATTTGGACAATTAAAACGTCTTCCCCGTTTTTTTGGATAAACAAAGTTGGATCTATCAAGCCTTTGGTAAAATCATTAGCAAGCAAGAAAGCAGTAAGTTTATCGTACCATGCCCTTGGGGCTTGTTTGAGACCATAGAGAGCCTTCTTAAGTCTGTAGACATGATTGGGATGCTCTGGGTCGACGAATCCTTCCGGCTGGCTAACATAGACTACCTCACGTAATTCGCCATTCAGAAATGCTGTTTTCACATCCATTTGATAGACGACCATGTTTTTGTGAGCAACATATGCAAGAAAGATGCGAACAGCTTCTAGTCTAGCCACAGGTGCAAAAGATTCCTCAAAATCAATTCCCTCTTCCTGAGAATATCCTTTAGCAACCAATCAGGATTTGTTACGAATAACTGTGCCATCTGCATCCAATTTGTTTTTCCAAATCCATTTCAGCCCAATGACGTACACTCCATCTGGTCGTTCAACTAATTCCCACACTTCAAGGCGTTTGAATTGGTCGTATTCCTCTTGCATTGATTCAATCCAGTTGTCATAAGTGAGTGCTTCCTTAATGTTTTTGGGTTCATCTTGACAAACTGTGAGTGCATAAATGCATTGTTCAGCATCGGAGTGAAGTCGGTGTCTTGTCATAACTAGAGCTGAGTGATGTCCAATGATGTTGATTAATGGATGATTTTTAGTCCACTGATGTGTTGAAGGATGAGGGTTATGAAAATGCTGCATATTGACTGATTCTAAATTGCGTGTTGACGACTCTGCTATGTCTTCAAGGTTTGGAGTCGGAGCAAACGGATTGAAAAGCGCATTTGGATCAAAATTTGCAGGTTCGGGTACTTGTTGTTGGTTCAGATCTTCAGCTGCATTGTCTGTATTGGAATCGGTTTGTTCAGCAAACGGGTTGACGAACTCATCACACGGTGCACTGGTTTCTACAGTAGTAGTTGTAGGAGCAGTTGTATCAGGTATTGGAATATGATCAGGTTGAGCAGCGGAACTAGTGGATACAGCTGGTGCACTTTGTTCAAAAGTGTCATCAAAGAGTGGTGCGAACAAGGTTTCCAATTCTTTGCGGGTTGGTGACAATGGTGCAGTTGAAGACTCTGGGAAGTTAAGACGGTTAGTTGCGGGTCCTAAGCTATTGTACTCAGAAGCCATCGTGGAAAGGTCATCGAAATTAGCGTGAATTGTCTCTTGAATTTCTCTTGTACGACGATTATAGATCCGAAAGCCTTTTGAATTTTCACAGTAGCCAATGAAGATACCTATGTCAGCTTTAGCTTTGAGCTTCCCAAAATCATCACGATCATTATGCGGATAGCAAAGAGCTCCGAACACATGAAAGTGTTGAACATTTGGTTTTCGTTTGTAAACAATCTCATAAGGAGTTTTGTTGTGGCGTCTTGTTATCATACAGCGATTTTGAGTATAACATGCGGTTGAAACAGCTTCAGCCCATAAGTAATCTGGTAATTGAGCATTGATGAGCATCGTTCTTGCAGCTTCCACTAACGTTCTGTTGCGTCTTTCGACAACCCCATTCTGTTCTGGACTTCTAGCAATAGACGTTTGATGTTCAATACCCACTTTCTCAAAATACTCACGAATAGTTTGATTCTTAAATTCAGTTCCATTGTCCGTTCTGACTGTTCTGACTGTGTTTCGAAGTTGAACCTGAATTTTGGTGAGAAAGGTGATGATCATGGAAGGAGCTTGATCTTTGCTTCGAAGGAAGTAGACCCAAGTCCATTTGGAGTAGTCATCAACAATTACTAATATGTACCTTTTGCCGTTAATTGTTTGAACACGCATGGGGCCACACGAATCCATATGAAGTTGATGAAGAACATGCGTAGAAATTGGTTCAGTTTTAGAGCTGAAGTGGCACGTTTGCTCTTTCCTTGTTCACAAGCGGGACATAAGTGATCTTTTGAATATCTGAAACGAGGAAGGCCTTCAATAAGTTTGTGACGAGCAAGATCTGTCATGGTTTTAAAGTTGAGATGAGACATACGCTTGTGCCATAACCATGATTTTGTCGAAGTTGCCTTTGAAAGAAGACATATAGGAGAAGAAGCGATCATGTCAGACAAAGAGATTGTATAAAGACTGTTTCCACGAGTGCCGGACATAAGATCATTTCCTTGTAAATTGCAAACGAAGCAAGTTTTCTCTCTGAATGCTACTTCCAAATCCCCATCACAGAATTGACCGACTGAGAACAGATTGTGACCAAGGCCTTTGACATAATACACATGACTAATTTCGATGTTACCACTGATATAATCTCCATATCCCATAATTGCAGCGAAATGATCATTCCCGAATCTAACAGTTCCAATGAACTTTGAGACAAAGTTTCTTAACAGTTTGAGATTGCATGTCATGTGTCGGGAACATCCGCTATCAACAATCCAAAGAACAAGTTGAACCACCTGCATCACACGAAGGAGACAAAGATGGAACAGGTGTAAGGGTGGAACCCAAAGAAGTTGTGGGTTCCGTTGGGTTAGATAAACACACATTTATGATTTTAGGTATCCATTTAAAATTCTGTATCCTTGCTAACCAACGTTGCCAATTCCAACTAGTTTGTGCTTTCTTCTTAAGGAATTCGCTAGGTGGTGACATGTTCTTAGTTATATTGTTCGCAACTACAGGGGGGACTACATCATTGCTAGAAACTACATTTGGCTTTCTACCTAGCATAGATTTAGAAGCAATAGTGGGCCTAGATTTTCTGCCAGATGTACGTTTCTTATTACGAGATAAAAGAGAGTTTGCCACATATTTTGCATGATCACCAGATAACATACTTTTACGACAAAACACACATGAAGCATTAACATGCAAAGCATTCAAAGGTGCAGCATTCGTTACACAAAGGTTAGGATTACAATTTGCCAAATCAGAATCTAAATCTAGTGCAACATGAGTTTTATTCAAATTCCTAAGGTGGTCTTCTACTTCAGAGGCTTCTAGTTTTCCACTTCTATGCTTCCAGATCCTATTCTTCCTTTTGGTGCTCTTACGCTTTGATCGGCTAACGCTAGGAGTGGTAACTATTCCTGTGGAAGTTGAAGCAATTTCATTAGAAACTTGAGAGTGTGTTTCCTTAGTGGTTGTGTCGATGTTGTACATTCCTGGTGCTATCACTTTATTGCTAGCAAACTTTCCTTTTTCAAGTAACATAATTTTCTATTTTAATTCAATAATGATGTGCTTCTTTTCTTGAATGTTAGATTCCAGCTCACGATTGCAAAAATAGATGTCATTGTTTATTACTTTTAATTCCTCTAATTCCTTTTGATATTTGGAAATTTGACTTTGTAACTCTACAGCTCCATCCTTAAAGGAATTTGAAATTTTTTGACTTTGCAATTGCAATTCGAAAGAAAGACTTTGATTTTGACACCATTCAAGCTTCTTTTTAAGATGAGAGATCTCGTTTGAAAGTTTATTTTGCACATCATCATTGTGTTTCACAAGTTTCTCATTTTCTCTTTTTAAAGTCTCAACATGTTCATGCAACAATTTAATATCATCAGTGTGATCATCAACAAGCATAGCAGTACCAGACTCATACAAAGAATTCATAATCACAGATAATATATCAGCATTAAGGACATATTCTAAGAGTCGATCAGCTTGTTTTTGCAAACCTCTGTTTTTCCTTTTTTGTTTTGAAATCGTTTATTCGGTTGCGTTGAAAACTTCCATCATTGATTTTACCTCTGTCTGAAGTTCCTTTTCCCAGTGTGCAGCACAAAGACTCAAATGTTGAACATGTGGCAACAGTTGTTTTTGAAAGACTTCTCTTTTTTTCTTTTTCATAAACATTTTGAAAAGTTGCTACAGTTATTTCTGAGTGTCTTTCAATCACTTGTTCTAACAACGTTATGTCTTCCATAAATGTATCAAAATACCGCATGACACTACAATGTTTTGGTAATGGTTTAAGTTGACTGGAGTCAGGTAAAGGACCATTTATTTGTGCAACTGGTTTTACAGGACCAACATTAGGATATGACTCATTTATTTTTATGAAAGACCAATGTTGTTCAGTTTTCTCTTTCTGAGGCACAAAAGATTCATTTAAATGAGGAAATTTTGAGTAATCAAAAGGTGTATTATAAAAAAACATTGCTCAATTTAGATCGACTCTCATCCTCTATTTCCTCTTCTTCGTCACGATTATATACAACAACACGCACAACAGATTCATCAAATAAATGTTATGCACTATACAGTTTTGGAGTTTCCTTGAGTGCTGTTTTTAAAAAACTAGGTGTATTGTAACCAAGAGCATAACCACACCCGGGAGGTCTTTGTTGCAAAGTGAACTTTTGAATTGTGGTGATGGATTCACCCGTTTTATAAACAACATTTTGAAATTCTTTGATTTTCTTTTCCAATTCAACAACTTCTTCTATGTAAGAATCAATCCGTTTCCTTGACTTTTGTTTATATTCTAGAAACTCAGCTTAACAAAGGGACAACTCAGATTTAGTTTTAGAAAGTTCATCGTTGAGTTGACTCATTTGTTGTTTATGATTAAACCTTTCTTGTTCCATTTGTGAGATTAAGGCATTTTTGGAAACGGTTAATTCACGTATTTGAAGTTGCAACTCTTGTTCTTGAACATAAGATTTTTGGAAAGCAATTTCAAAACTTTTTTCCCGAATATCTCGTGTTTCAAAATTAATTATTTGAATTTTACAGCACTCAAGGTCTTTCGTTAATGATGCAATTTTGGCTTTCAGTTTGGTATTTATAGCATTGCATTTTTGGGCATCAATTTGGGTGGTCATAAGCATNTGTTCCATTTGTGAGATTAAAGCATTTTTGGAAACGGTTAATTCACGTATTTGAAGTTGCAACTCTTGTTCTTGAACATAAGATTTTTGGAAAGCAATTTCAAAACTTTTTTCCCGAATATCTCGTGTTTCAAAATTAATTATTTGAATTTTACAGCACTCAAGGTCTTTCGTTAATGATGCAATTTTGGCTTTCAGTTTGGTATTTATAGCATTGCATTTTTGGGCATCAATTTGGGTGGTCATAAGCATGGTTCTGAGGTCCGAATCTGGATCATATGAAGGTTCATGTTGTTCAAACTGATCATTATAAGCATCATCAAGTGGATCATCAAAGACAACAGTTTGGTTCACTTGAACGTGATCATCAAATGTAACCACAGGGTCAATTTGATCATCGTCGTCAAATGTAACAAACGTGCTTATTTTGCCATCCTCTTGACTAGATAATAATGAATTGATTTGAACAACTTGTTCCTCATCTGATGCAGATGCAGAAAGGGAGGCAATATCATGTATTAAGCAATTGTTTAAATCCTTACTCGATGTACGATAAGGATTGATCCAAGCCTTACTCGGCAAATTCAGTAGATACTCAATAAACCCAAGACTTACTCGATACTCCTAGAAAATCGCTAACCCTTAATCGATAAAACCTATATAATACTCGATAGAAGCTAACCTTACTCGATAAATAACGAACAAGAACACCTACGAATGAATCCAAACAGCCTCTAATCGATGTTGTTACTACCAAATCTAACCTAAAACAACCTATATTATCCCTTGGCGATTGATACCACTTGTTAGGTCACCATTTTGTAACATAAAACATATAATCTTTAGAGAGAGAAAGAGAGTAGAGAGAGAAAGTGGAAGGAACTCTTGAAAATGAAATGAAATGAACTTTGATATTCCTAAGAGAACCAACACCCTCCTTGGAGGGTTTACATCACTATTTATAGTGTCCAGGGGCTTACATGAGTTTCCACTATTGTCAATATTGCCCCTTAGACGTTAACAAAACATGTAAACATGAACTAAACTTACGTAAACATGAATGAAACTTAACTAAAAAATATTCTAAAGCAACCTATTACAAAACTTAATGACCGAGACTTGATATTAATAAAACGTGTTCCTAACAATATTCAATTAAGAAAATAAAATCACAAAGAAGTTCACATAACACATACAACACTTGTCATCGTTTTGTGTATTATATACACCAATGTTTACTTAGCTCGATTTTATTTGAAGATATAATAGTTTCCTCTCCATTCCATAATTTAATTTAAATCAATATTTTTAAAACATAAATTACTTAATTTTTCAAAAATATATCAACTAGGAATGCCCTACTTGAAGGAAAAGGTCAAATAAAAGTTTTACGTTAAAACGAAACACAAATTTTTGACCACCGTATAGTATTTTAACTTTCTTACTTATTTAAGTTTGTAATGATTATTTGTGAGTATTTTTAAATGAAAGTAGACTCAATTACCTTTAAAACGCCGGGTGGCACGACTTCTACAAAGTTACAGTTAATTTTATATGATTTTTCAAAGTTTCTGAAAAACTGCCGAACAGATAGGCGAACCCCTTAAATATTTAAGGGGGCCGCCCAATATTTAAGGGGGCCGCCCAGACAATTAAAGAGGCCGCCCATATGATACTCAAAAATACATTTTTATTAAAAATTATTTTCTAACTTTGCGGAAATGTGTGAAACTTTCTGAGTTTAATACCGAACATATAACACTTATTTTAAGCATAATTTTATTTCGAGCTAGTATAATTTGTGTATATAACATCAAAACTAATACAAGTTAATCAACAAAACACATTTAATATTTAATCCTCCTTAATAGGTAATTTGATACATGGATCGTACTCAATTTTTAAAACCATTTGTTTTAAAAATTAGAGCGACATGGCTCCTGATACCAATTGTGGAAAACTAGAAGGGGGGTTGAATAGTTTTCCCTCTTTTTCGTTTTATAAAATGTTTGTTTCAAAATCTTTGATTAAAGTTTTCCTTTTNGTCAGAAAATTTATCTTTTTTTTGGAAAAGTTTATCTAGTGAAATTTTAACTGTTTTTGGTTAAAAATTTGAATTCATATATTTATTTTGAATTAAACATTTTCCTTTATTTACCAAAAGTGTTTTTCTAAAATATATAAAATGTTTATAACATTTTATAAAATTTGAGGTGTCAAAAATAAAATCCCTTTGATCATAAAATGTACTAGATATTTGTTTATTCATACCTTAAGTGATTGTTGAAGCATACTCGAGACGTTGAGATGTCGAAAGATGTTGACGTATGAATGCATAGATGATTTGTGATCACAAGTAACTTAAGCACTTTACGTTATATGTTGTAACTTACATCTTTGGCATCATCAAAACATGAAGAGGATGTTTAGATTAAAAATCGTAATATTTATGCCAACACACGCAATTATAACAAACTAATCAATCAATGAAAGATAGCTAGGGAGTAGTGAAACCTAAGTAAACACATTTTTCTCCATATAAGTTTCCTCACATTTATTTTCTTGTTATTTTATTTTCTTTGCATTTGTAGTTATTTGGGTTAGTTGACTAGCAACTAATTCCGCCCACTCCTTCAAAAACCGATATTTTTACTGCTTTCATAAAATATAAAAAATACAAAAAGAATCATCCCTCACCCTTAGACCTAATTAGAGTAGTTTTCAATCCTAATGAACACTATTCCCTAAGTAGAACGATCAATCCCCCGGTACTTGCCACTACACTATACTACACCGGTCAGGTACACTGCCTGGTGGGGATTGTAAGCTTCTCAAGATCCCTTGAGAGGTAAAACCTTTTGCAAGGTTGCAAAACCACGCATCAAGTTTTTGGCGCCGCTGCCGGGGAATAGTTATTGTTTAGGTTGAATTTTATTTTATTAGGTCTACTCACTAGATCCCTTTCTAGCGAGATTTTTATTTTATTTTATAGGTCTTCTTTAGTCTATCTTATTTCTTCGTTTCTTTGTTTGTAACCATTACCATGCGACATCATGGAAGGTGGTAATATCCTTGACCCACAAAACTCACCACAACCAAACAACCTCCTAGAGCCCGCACTTTAGGAGAGTACTCCCATCCTAGCAACCAAGGCTATCGAAACACCATTGAGCTCACTCAAGGAGCCAATGTGTCTCCCTTGCGATCTGACACCATCCGGTTGGTGCAAAGCGGATGTGCATTCCATGGACTTCGTTCCGAAGATCCAAATCAACATCTCAAGGACTTTCTCAAAATTGTAGACTCCATAGACCTTGATGTTGAAACTTGAGAGACGACCCGATTGCGTCTCTTCCAATTCTCTCTGCGAGACCAAGCTAGTCAATGGCTTGAGCGTCTACCCGTAGGATCCATCACCTCTTGGGATGATCTCACCACTTGTTTCCTTGCTCAATTTTTCCCACCGGGAAGAANGAGCTTGAGAATGGCTAGGAAAACGTTGTGGTTCGTTTCTTGGCACACCAAAGACGCAGGACCACGTGTTTGTTAACCCTTAGCTCGTTTCGAACTCCTCCAGTTCTTGCCAAAACTACTCGTCACAGGGACTTCAAGGACTTAGAAAGATTTGTGTTGTGATTTGTTTGAGGGTGTGTATGTGTGATCGTATACATGCATGCATATATAGGGAGGTTTTTAGAACGTGTGCTTAGGAAAGTAATGATAGCCATAAGGACACTATGGTACGTATAATAGTAAGTATAGTAGGGTGCATTCGTCCTTGTGAGATTTGCCAAACGAGAACAAAACAAAAAACCATGGTTTTGCGTTTAGTCTTCTTGGCATACTAGGAAAGTCAATTCCTTTTAAATCACATGGTCAAAACTAACCTCATGATTACCACACGAGTCAAAGGTGAGGAATAGTAGAGTTGTTGCAATGAATCGTCCTTGTGGTGTTCTAGCCGAGAAGAAAAGAAACAAAAATAATCATTTTGGTTTGTTTTGGTTCGTTTGTGGGCTTATGAAAGTCAATGCCATCACTAAAACGTATTGCATAAAGCTTTAGGAAACATTTGTAAGGGTTTATATGTGTAACGAGTAAATTTTTGAACTAATATATTTTCTAGCAAGATTGTGAAAAATGACTTAGGGGCTAAGCTTTGATGATTTTTAAGTGGGTAAACGGTTCGTATAAAAGAAAACGAGTTGCCATTCATGATTCTTTGGTGGGAGGTTAATCATGTCGTGTAAAAATATTTACATGTTGTTAAAGAGATTTGCGAATAATTTAGCCAAAGCAAACGTGTGTTGAGCTACTAATTCGAAATTTATATAAAGGGTTTTGGGCTTTGTTTCACAGTTGGGCTTATGTTTGTTTTAAGTCGCTGGGCTTGTTGGTGGACTAGGCCCAAAGGAAAAGAAAGAAAAGAAACAATAACTATAGGGGTCCGTTGGGTTTTATGGTTACTGGGCTTGAGGCCCAATGGGTTTGTAGGCCCATTAATCATGTTTTGGGTATTGGGTCCAGGCCCAATATTATTAGTGAGTATTTGTGGTAATTTTCGTGAGCTCGGAAAATTATTTGAACTTGTTTGGTTAAATGACGAAACGTATAAACGTTAAATGTTAAATGTTTTTAATTAACTCGCGATTACTAGACTATCAAGGGTTGTGTGTGAGCGTCGTACTAAGGTAAATGGTAATCACAGGTAACGTTGTGATCTAAATAGTATAGTATGAATAACTAAAAAAAATTTTGTTACCGGATAAACGGTTATTAAACAACGTAATGATTCATAAATCATAATTTATTATTTACGATTCGTAGAAAAATTACGATTACGCTTATTATTGTAAAATTACTAAAAATGAAATAATTAAATGAGTTTTTGTATATGTTAAATATTTTTTTGAGTAAATAAGTAATTTATTGTTCAAAAGCCCCGGTCTTAAATTTTTAGCCCCTTTTATGGGTTTAAGTTTTTAGCCCCTTTTAGAGGCTTATGATTTCATAAGCCCACATGAGAAACGAGACTTATTTTATAAACCTACTTATTTTAAAAAAGCCAAAGCCCCTCTACCAAACATACCCATAGTAGGGATTTGCTAATGGGTGCCCAGTGGACACCTTATAAGATATAAACAAATGCATTTAATGTCTAATTAATACACTAAAACTTTCTTTTTATAACAAAAATACATTTAATAAACCTTAATTAAACTTACGATTTACCATAATTAAATATGATTTTTAATTTAATACACTCAAACTTTTCATATATTTACACCTTATGAGGTGCTCAGTGGGCACCCGTTATATAACAACCCACTAAATCTCATCACTATCATTCCCATTACAAATACCTATAGTAGGTATTTCACAGGTAAATTTTTGCTTTTTATGTGCATTCATTACTTGCATGACTCTCTAGACCTACTCACGTATCCACATAAGCCAAACAACTCCACACACACCTCCTATAAACTCCTAGTATGTCAAGAATAAGATCACAACAATACCACAATAAGTAATCTATCAATCTAACACACTAAACTCATCACAAAACCATAATAAACCCTAATTAAGCCCTAAATAGACCTATGTGCTTACTAAACCCTAATTGCTTATCTAAACTAGTTTGAAAGTGTTCAAGGCTTATGTATAAGTTACATTAGGCACAATAGGATATCTTAGCACCCTTAGACCCTAGTACAATCCCTTATAGCTTAGATACAAGTCCCTTAAGTACAAAACCATAACTAGGTTATAACTTTCCGGAAACTAGGTCAAACCTTCCCAATTCTTTCCCATAAGCTACCATCACTTAGTATAAGCCTCTTAGGACTTAGGATTAGTCAGTAAACACTCATAGGATTCTAATCTAGGCACTAAACCCTAAGCTAGACCCTAAACTCTCTCTAGGTAAAACTAGGATAAAACTAAACCTAAACATTAGAACTAAGCTACTTAAGCACCTCTAAACTAGCAACCAAGCACCCTAGCACCTTCCCTAGACCTAGGACACACCCTATCACCTTACAAGCACCCAAGCAAAGAGGTGCATCACCTCCTTGTCACCTTCTTCTCCCCGCGGCTACATAACCACCACACAAACCCTAAAACTGCCTCATAGCCCACCATAGTCATCATGTAGCTTAGGTTAGTCAGCTACTGGCTTAGCTTAGTCATTACCCCCCCCCCCGACACCTCCTACTCCCGTTTCCTTGCTCCCCGAGGCCATCGAGCCTATAAATACCCTCGAACACTCTCCATTTCCAAACCACACCTTCCCACTTCTTCACCACATATAATCTTAGTTAGTAGTAGTTTAGTACCCTTAGAAACCTAAGGAGTCGAGCCCTTAAGGCCTTGGATGCTTGTTGAGTCTCATTTTGTCCTAGAAACCCTAGTTTGCCCACGTTAGGACTTCCACGACCTAGGTAAGCTTTCAACTTGTTTCTTTTGCTTTAGTTTAATATTAGGATAGTATTAGGATGCCTTAGAACCCATAGGATCCCTTGCTTAAGCCTTGGTCATAATCATTTGCTAGATTACTTTTTAAAACCCTAAATAGAGTCGAATACATATTTACATGCTATAAGTCCTTTCCATAAGCCATAAGCTAGTTTAGGTAACTTAGATAAGCTAATATTAGTTAAGCATAAGCTAGGAACCTTTTTATTTCATAAAAATATAGTTTGCATGGAATTAGGACTAGTTTTGCAAAGTTTTCCATGCATAGGGGTATATATGGTAATTTTATAAAAATATAGAGTCTAGGGACTTTTTTTGACATTTCTTAGAAGTTATAAGTATAAGGACCCTTTTTGCAAAATTATAAAACCCTAGGATAAAAAGTTAAAAAGTTATAAACTTAAAAGGACTAGTTTTGCAAAAGTTATAAAGTTAAGGGTATAAAGGGTAAATATAGAAAACTTATTAGTCCAAGGGTCATTTCTATCATTTTTCTAAAATATATAAGTATAGGGACTAATAGTATTAAGTCTACATAATTATAAACCTAAGTAATATAAGTATTATAAGTCTAGGGTAGATTTTGTAAATATGCTAAACTTAAATGGTATAAAGTAAACTATTTGATATAGATAGCAAACCTATTTTAAAGTTGGAAGCATAACACAATACTAGGGAGCTTCATGTGAGGAGTACTATGTGGATATTTTGTTCTGACGAGTTTGTTGGGTTTACGATTTAAAGTGCCCTGACAACTCAAACGATTATTGCATATACTTCTGAATTATGATGGCCCGAACGGTGTTATGTTATAACTAAACCCTAATAACAACATGACTCAATAGTAAGGAGCTTCATGTGAGGAGTATTAACTTCTGAGTTATGATGGCCCGAACGGCATTATGTTAATAACATAATACAATAGTAGGGAGCTTCAAGTGAGGAGTCTTATACTTCTGAATTGTGATGGCCTAAACGGTGTTGTGTTATATCTAAAACTCTAAGAACCCTAAGAATAAATTACTTAAGAAACATAAACTAAACAACAAAAGCTTGACATACATCCACAACTACAACAACATCAGGATACGTGAGTAAGGCAGTCTAGTTTCCGAGTCACTCTTTACACTAGTTAGAATTCCCTAAGCGCAGGTGAGTTTTCATAGCCTCACACTTTTTAAAACGCTTTCTAAATGCTTTACAAACCCTGTGAGGGGGATACGTGCTACTTGCTTTACTTAAAACCGAATACAAGTCTTTTTCTTTGGTTGTTGCACGAGTAAACTATCTGCCACCACTACATAACTAAAATTCATGAATCTAATCGTTTGGGATATTTTACCCATGCAAACGCGAGTATAGTTGATAGATCTATTGGAGTTTGACAACTCCCGTTGGTATTAACACCTCACTGGGTGATACCAATAAGTACTATACTTAAACCCACTGAAAGATTAGTTATCCTTCCCATCCCCTCATGTTGGGTCTGCAGCCCACATGACCCGGATTGTTAACGTGGGGTTCATGAGCTTAGTGCAACATACCCCACTCCTGATAATTGTGCATGCATCACAATTATCACACACACACACACACACAACATTTTCCTAGATGGGTGTAACAACGTAGCCCAGGGAACTTGTATTCACTAACACTTAAACCTATGATTCTCACTCAACACCTAGTGTTGACTTTTTAAGCATGTATCCTAGGTATACCATTATGGAGACATAGCAGGAAGAGGCACTGAACTCGGAGGACTTTCAATCTTGTTATCATTCCTACACTATTTCACACTTAGATTCACGGGACCTCACCTTAATAAAACTCTGATATTTTAATGAATGATAACATATTTATAAAAACGTCTCTTTTCGAGTCGTTTTCTATTACTGTAACTGTGATTCCATGAAGTGATATCCCAACCCTAAATCCGCTGCGAAACGTGAAAACGTGGGTGTTACAGATTGGTATCAGAGCATCAGTTGTAGAGAACAAGGTCAAAACCTAAACTACAACTACTTTTCCTAAACCCGAGAAAGTCCTCAGTGCCCCTGCTATCCTCCGTAATCATACATGCTAAGGTTAGTATAGTTCTTAACTGCTTAACTGCTAAATGATGCATTTAGAATAGTACTTAGTTTCATAACTGTTGCATAATGCATATCATCTCTATTATTAGTTAGCTATGTCTACTCCCCACTACTCTACCCCCGTCTCATCTAGTCTACATCCAGAGAATGATCTTTCCTCTCCGAATGTACTAGATTATTCCCCTAAACCCTACCTTCCCGATACCTTAGGAGACTTTAGAAATAGTTTAGATACACCATCACCCTTAGGTTTTACCCCATTCATAGATAACCCACACTTAAAACACTTGAGAGATTTCTATGCTAAGGCAACACCTATAACTCCCCTAAACCCTGTTTTACATCCACCATTCCCTACACATGATTAGAACCCCATGGTTTCTTTCTCTCTAGAGAACCATGTATACCTAGGAACCCTATCCCTACCTATACCTCTAGATATGACCTTAGGAAACCCTATACATTAGGATCTAACCCTTACTTAGTAAACCCTCCCATTTCATCTTGGAAAGATGAATTCGGAGAAAACACCATTAGGACAACTTTAGAAAACCAGGAAAATCAATTAGAGGAAATTTTAAATAACTTAGATGAAATTTTCCTTGACCTTCTTGAGAAGATAGAAAAAGGTCATGATAATAACTTAGGTAATCAACCTGACTATAGTAGTTTAAGAAATACCTTACAAGAAACCCGTTTTAAGGTAGCTAAAATACAAAAAAAATCAAATGAGACACCACCATAAAATAGCCTTTGCCCGTTTAGGATATGCACTTTAGAAAAGATGATTGATGATGATGAGGAAAATCATCAATCAAACCTAGAAAATACGAAATCTTGGAATTAGGAAAACCTTAGAAAAACCTTAAGTAATATGCCTTTAATAACCATAGGAAGTATACCCTAGAATAATTAGTACCTATAGGATATGTAAGATAGGAAATCAATAAAATAAGTTAGGTTTTAGAAACTACCTGGTGCCCCTCAATTAGGATAATTTAGATAAACTAGATTTAGGAATGCCTCTCCCCACCTTAGGTCATCCCTAAACCTATAGCAACCCCTAGGAATATAGACCTACCCTATAAACTATATCAAGTTGGGTACTTCTTATAACCTACCCCGAACCTTGAACCCTTACCCCTAGAAACCTAGGATAAACTACCTCGATGCCTTAGATACATAGAATCTCAAAACTATTTTAAGCTCCCCTTATACTTCCTCCTTCTTAAAACCCAACCTTTCCAAACACTTCCCCTATCAATAGTGAGAATTTTTATTCTACACCATAGAGATCTGAATTCTTTTTCTTCCGATCTCTAAATCTTCACTACTTCCATAGCTTCTCTAAGCTATCATTACCCTAGTTAGAGAATCAACCCCTAACTATCCTATAAGCAAATATATGTTAATCATATATGAGCATATTCCTATCCTTTCCCTCTTCCCTTCCTTAGATTGCTATGATTCCCGAGTTAGTTTTCCCTTTCCCTATTAGTAAAACCCGAACCATACTCTTTAGGATTCCCATACTTTAGGTTAGAAATGATTTTAGGATATCCCTAGAAAAACATAAGCTTAAGTATAGAATACCTTAGACACTAAGATAGGTTAGAAATCCTTGAGGAAATAGGAAATAAGATTAGGAAATTTTGAGGTTTTATAGATTAGAAACCAAATCCCTACCCCGATAGATAGAAAAATTAGGAATACATCCCTATAAGATAAGATATAGATTAACATAAGAATTCATTAAGGACATTAGGATTAGAACATAGGTTAAATTTTAGGATTAAATAGTTCCACCCTAAACTATTAAACCTCTAGTTTAGGTTAGACACATTAAGCTTCTACCAGTAAAGGTACATAAGCAAGCTTCTACCCTATAGGAATAGACTATTTTAAGGATATAGATCACCTAGACCTAGTAATTAACCTTTAGGATTTCCCATATAAATTCTAGGATTTAGAAACCCTTAGGAATATTACACCATTAGAACATCCCAGACCTACTCTATGAATTTATAACCTAGATCTAAAACTTGAGGGTATTAGTTATAACTAGAGATAAGATATCTGAGGATATTAGATTACATCTTAGGATTTGATATTTCTTAGGATACACATTAGGAATTTCACTTAGAAGATAACATGGACACTACACTAACTGGTTTCAAGTACCTAGGAATAGTAATACTTATAATAATAGTAATACTCATAGTAATAGACAACTTAAAACAAAAGAGAAAACCCGAAACCTTACCTAGGAATAGTAACACTCCTAGTAAAACCTTAGGAAAGAAACCACTTAAACCTTCTCCCACTTTAGAACCCTCTACTTCGATAGAACCAAACACATCACCTTTAGAAGTTTAGGACTAGTTAGGAAAACTAGAAGAACCTTAGGGGGGAAAACAAAACTTGGAGGAATCTAGTAAATCTTAAAATTCCATTAGGATACTATCTTTACAGGTATCCTATACATTTACTCCTTCGTTTAATCTTATCCTTCCATTTTAAACCCTATCCTTCCGTTTCCCCACATCCTTTCCTTCAAATTTCACTCTCCCGCCTTTTTCCACTCCCCCCATTTCAAATTTTATTCTCCCGCCTTTCTACTCTACCGTTAATCCTACTCTTCCGTTATCCTTCACTCCTTCATACCTTCCTATTTCATCCCTTGCCTTCCTTCCTTCTTTTTCACTCTCTCCCATAAAAATTCACCTTTCCACCTTCATCCATCCTTTCACTCCTTTTCATCTTTTCATTCCTCCGCCATTTTTCACTCTATTTTTCCTCCTCTATATTCTCTCTCTACCCCATCCTACAATGTTCTAAGAATTAGAACTTGTATTTCTCGTCATATCGCAAGATTCTATTAGTTAGATCTTGTAAGAATATCTATGCCGAACTTTAATCCTCAGTATGTTCGACTATGGTATTACACTATCTCGCCTTGCAAAGGTTGCAAGAATGAGATAACGTCCGTCACACTAGTCATAACATGGTATAACTACCAGGTGATTAGTTGCTCAACAGAGAGGTTCTAGAACTAACCACCATGACTAGAACTTGTCTCTGTCATGACTTGAACTTGTCCCTATCGTGACTTGAACTTGTCTCCAAAACACTCTTGACCCACATTTCCTTAAATGTGGATCACTCTTTCCGTTTTCCGTCGATACTACTTAAGGACGATTTATGATGACTATTCTATAAAAATGAATTAGGACGCTTTTTCATTTTAAGAAGAAAGTTATAAATTGAATGGATCATGAATCTATAAGCTCTTGCTTACAAGAATTCACTAGGCCAAAAATGACCTTTCGTCACACATGGTCGTTTTTGAACGGTCACACGATGACATTTTTACGTGACTAAATGTACCAGCCTTAAATAAACAGCCACACTTGATCCGACTTGTGTGACCATTTCGTAAAATATTTGTCACGCATTTGTGTATATATGTGACTAGAGGGTAACTGGTAAATATTTTTCGACATTTTAGTCACTTTTAATTCGGGACGTGTGACCGATACAAATCAGCTCGAAACATTAGTCACACTAT
>LBNU01031941.1:298919-319186 GCA_014162995.1 Artemisia annua
TGTTTTTCGACTTGGTCATCATCACCATTTAAGCTTGAACTTGTGCTACAGCTGGTTGATGAATCGGTCCACTCAAGAGGGATTATCTGGTCAAAAACTTGAATGTGTCCACTCTTATTCTCTACAGGAATATGGACCTCTTCTATTTCATCTTCTTTATAATCTGATTTGATCTTTAACGCGCTATCCAGTGCTTTATCAACAGGTATCGCCTTAATATCCTTGCTGCGACATGAGCATTTTTGGTCACTTGTCACCTTTTCACGATATGAGGAGTCATAAAGATTCAAAAACTCAACTACATGTTTCTCACATATGAGATTTTGATACGGGCTAATGTTCTTGTTTGGTTCTAACAAGTGATCAATATAGGAACAGCAAATGCAGGGTGGTTTAAGAGCGTAGTAAGTAGCAAATTTTCTGATGAGATATGAGAAGAACGAGTTCATAAGAAGCATTATAATTAGGATCCATTCAAGTGATGCGTTAGCTAGAACGAGCACTGCTTTGTGTGTGACAGCCATTGGTGTTCTTGAGGGTGTTTTGAATGTTATAAGGAATTTTAAAAGTAAAAAAGGAGACAGGGTGGATGAAAATTGGGAAATTATGATGATGATGGTGATGGGAGCCTCTTTATAATCTATAATTTGAAAGACATGAGGTCCACACCACATTTTTTTGACTTCTCAATTCTCATATTTAAAACAATGTTATCATTAGAAATTGTTCCAATTTAGTGTTATTTAAAAGTATTTATCATTAGGATTGTTGAGGAGAATGTAATTGGAATCTGAAGCTAATTAACTATAGTTGTCTAGTTGCATTTAGAACTATTAGTTTGGAGCCGAAACATGTATACAAAACTCTTAATATAAACTTTAACTTTTACAATGATGTTTGGCACAACAGGTAGAGCTCTAGCTGTAAATGCATATACGACTTAATGTATCGTTGATTGAGTTCAGTAAAGTACATGAAAAGGTAGCAATAACTTATAGCTTATGTACCAACCATGTATTAAGAAACTTGACACGAGGAAATTAAGCTTAAATTTGCGTTAATCATACAATCTTAAATATAGAATGACAACAGGCAAATGAACAACACATTAATAACAACTTTGATGTTATATCCTAGTTTAGCTTAGCACAAAAGATCTAATTAGCTAGCTAGGTAACACCCCACGGACAACACTTTGGCTAATTTGCCCCTCGGTTGTCCATACACTTACAATTTATTCGATTTAAACACAAAACAAGAACAACAGACATGAACTGATTGAAGAAACAGTTAGACCCTTATATCGAATTGTCGATAAACCAACTCTGATTGTTAAGGTATAAAAATCAAGGACACTTTGGTTTGCCGTCCTGAGTCTTCCAGTTGTTGTAACAAGAACACTTGTGTTTATTGCCGTAAACTCCCCCTGGGACGCACAAGCATTTGGCGCAACACTTTAGGCAGAAGAACATGCATGGTTTCTTGTGTGATGTTGCTGAACACCTATATGTGCATCTTGGTTTGCATTCTGTATAGCAATTGAATAAAAATTAGTCATTTTAGAATATGTGTTATATAAGTTTGTGAGATTATTCTTCACTCTCATCTCGTGCAAGAAGTACAATAAAGTGTTATGTTTCGAGAGCTCATAACATGTTATAAAACCAATACTATATTTGTAGCTGAATACTTAAAAAATTGACGTACCCCATGATTTAAGCCTGTTTTTCGCCTGTAAAAGTAAATAAACAGAAGTTTAGAACTAAATAAATTTATACTATAAAGAAGGTGAAATATTTTTTACTCAAGCAAGGGCAAGAAGTCAAGAATGGATCATTTGACTTATAAAAAGTATCAAGGTGTTTTTAAGGTTATATTTGTATCAAAAGGAACTTCAACTCGTCGTTAAAGCTATGATCCATTTATACAATGTTCGATAGTATCACTAAGTCTATACCTGGGCTACATCCGCAAACGAGACCAACAAAATCAACGACACGACCAAAAGCAAAGCTACATACGGACGTCCTCCTCCCGCCATTTTCTCTCTCACTCTCGAAAAATATCTAGCTCTGATGGATACTATGAGTGAGAGAGAATGTTATGTATGTAAGAGAATGAGTTGTGAAAAAAACTTAGAAGTAATGCACGTTATTTATAGGGAGCAAAATATATGTTTTGTCTTGGAGAATGGTGGGTTGTACTTAGCATGCTAGCTTGAGATTCACACACACTAGATCGTGTTTTGTGTGTGAAAGAGAGCAGAGGCCAGGCCAGGGGACAATGTGGTTGTGGTCATGGTGGTGGATGCGAAGGTTAAGGCGCGAGAGAGGGATGTAACTACCAAAATAAAACTCCTTGTTAAGAACAACGTGAAATATATTAATAAGTCGGATAAAGTGCCGCGTTTTATGTTAATATCCTTTAATGCATGGCCGGGTTATTATTTTGTTTCCCACTAGGCTGTTGTCATGAATAAGTAGGGTAAGTTACTACTAATTACTAAGTTTGCATATATACTACAAAAGAAAGTTTTGATTGGTCTTTTTTCTTTCCTAAAGTAAAGTTAATAAAGAGGTGATATGATATACTGAAGGTATTGTGATAAGTTTAAATGGGTGATTTTTTAATGAGTTTTAAAGCAGTTCTTGTAAGTAATACTATGACTTAGGGGTTGGCAACACACCCCTCATCCCAAATCTCTTCACTCACTTACAACCAATCCCCGCAGGGGAAGGACCACGTGCCGTGCCTCCCCGCACCCACTGCCAACCCCTAAAAATTTAGTTTTATACGGAGTATTAACTTGTAATTCTCACTTAGCTAATTAGGACTGTGACATATTGCATGACGTGAATCAAATCATAAATAATCCTCTAAATATAAATCTTACTCATATAGATTATACCAAATGTACAACATAATCATATTATAAGACACACAAAACATATTAAAAGAACATAGCTGTTCGTATATATTGCCATACAGAATGTAATGTCCACGTATACCGTACAATTGTATTATTTTTTATGATTAATTGTGGGTGTTTGGTTGCACATGAGAGTATATGGGTGAGGGTATGACGCCGGCAGATCGCGAAGCAAAGTAATTAACGGCACATGTGAGACCATGTACTTTACTGTTCCTCAACTTCACAAAAAATATCTAACCTTTCATACTCAGTAAATGACGGGTAAATTTGTTAACTACCCAACGGTACACATTTATTTATGCGTGCCCTTAAAGATAGGTAGTTCAAAACACGTAAACAAAAAGAAGAAAACAAAAACACTTGCCTCTATTTGATGTAGTATAACTTTTTTTAATGGCATAAAGTACGTGAGCATCACTCTAAATATGGAGGAAATGATATCTTTAAAGTGATAACTTAACATAATTATAAGCTTATATGTATGATACTCTGTGCAAAATCTTTCATATGAATTAAAATCTTGATGCAACCTACGTTGAAGTGGATCAAGTTTGTAGGATGACGAAAAATGTAGGAGATGATAAAGTACGTGTTATTAGATCAAGATGAGGTTGAATGATGAAAATTTCTACCTTAATTAGATTATATGCTCATATACACACTTGACACTTGGACATGTATTAATCTACAGAAAACAACTTAACACGTTTTGAACAATAACCGGTTTGTTGTTTCGGTTTTCTCAAACAGTAATACACCATACTTTATAAGAATGGCGAACCAACATGATCATTTAACCTACTGTTTCGGTTTTCTCAAACAGTAATACACCATACTTTATAACTTATAAGAATGGCGAACCAACATGATCATTTAACCTACCGAAAGTAAATAATCCGCATCGATTAGAATTCCATTTGAAGTACAATATGAGGTCTTTTTACACGAAATGAACATTGGTCTTTTTACTCGAAATGAACATTAATGCTCTTAATCGTAGCAGCTGATGATTTAAACCGAAGTATATATGCATTTATTAAAAGTTTGTGGGCATATTATTTGTAAGATAGGTGATTTCATGTAATTCGCAAAACAATATTGTTTATAAAAATGTAAATATGTTATCCTTATGGTGTTTGCTTAAAACTAGATTCATCAGTTGGTCATATATCTTGGTTCATTAAACGGAAAGATGCTTTTATTAGCGGATTAATTTCATATATATATCGCCTTACTTTCATGATTAACTTGTATCCATAGTATAGTAACTATCAGGGTACCCGCGCGATGCGGCGGCGGATACCCTGTGACTAAATTTTCTGGCGAACAAATGTTATTTTGTTTTGGGCTGCTGGATTCGGATTTATGTTTTGGAAGCTTAATTAGATTGTACATTGTAGTTAAATAGTTGTATGTTTTGGTGAAATAATGAATTAAATTGTGTATTAATTGTATGTGTTGAAGGGAATGGATCTAATAAGAAGAAAAAATAAAATGAAAAGAGTGAGAAAAGTTTACAACCACACAATTCAAATAAGAGGGAGAAATTTAAGGGGAGATGCATCTATTTTTGTAGGTGCATCTCAAATGTGTGGTTGTGGTTTCTTCTCATCCTTCTCATTTTAGTTTTTCTTCTCATTTGATCCTAACTCATGTGTTGAATAGTAGTTTTTAGTTTTATTTGTTCTTCAACTACTTGTAAATTATGCTTTCTCACTTGTATTTTTGAATGAAAGGGTGTTTTTAATAGTGTATTAATTGTAATATATGAGTAGTGTGTTTTTAGTTTTATATATGCTTTAGATACTTGTAAATAATGCTTTCAAGGTTGTATTTGCTTAAAATTGTATTAATGGTGGTCTTAAAATATTAAAGATGAAGGAAGTGCCTTCCTCTATTATAAGTAGTATAGATAACCATTTTACAATATGGTTTCTATGTACGGTTGAGAACAGGTCGAGTAGAAATCAAACAATGAGTCAAATTGAACTTTAAAAAGAAGAATTTCATTTTGAGCAATATAGTTGTATTCTGTGGTCTAGTTTTGTAAAGAAGCCGATTTGGAAGGAATCTATGAACTCAATGTTTAACTTAGTAAATGATCTTGATTGTCATTTCACCATAGTAAGGGTATGTTTGGCGAAAGTAACTGTTGCTGGAACTGGTGCTGGTGCTGGAGATGGTGCTGGTGCTGGAGATTATAAAAAGAGATTATTTTTATAAGCTACATGAAGTAACCTTTGGTTTTAAGAGATTATGGAAGATTATTTTTTTTAGAATCTCTTATAAGTTATGTGTGCCAAACAAAGATTATCTTTTAGGTAGCTTATTTTTTGAAAAAATAAGCACAATCTCTCAACAATCTTGTATACCAAACATAACCTAAGTAGTAACTATTATACCCTTAATCAAAATTGATATTTACAAAGAACATCTTAATTAATTTTTAAAAGGAAAGATTGTTCTTTTCTTTCTTTTTTTCCTTTTATGAAAACAAAACAGTAATTAATGCAATTTTTTTAAATTGTTTATTTTTTTTCTTAAACTGCATATTAGTATTTGTTTAACTAGACGAATATCAGTACAAACGATGATCAGGGCCGTCCCATAAATTTATAATTTTTTTAGGGGCCTGAACGAAATTAAATAACGAGGTCTTTCGAGAAAGAATGTTTTATATAAAATATCATCATTTATAAGGTAAAATGTAATTAGTTATGTAAAGGTTCTAACATATTACTTATTTAAGATATTTTCCCATCTAAATACTTTTGTCTATGTGAAAAATATGTGCACACACACGTATATATAATTATTAACTAGACAAATTTTGAGGCCTCTAAAAGTTTTGGAGCCCTGAGCGGTCGCTCACCTTGCACACTCTCAAAGACGGCCCTGACGATGATGTACAACGGCAAATAGTTATACTAGCAAAATCGTGATTCCGGTTCGACTCTTGATGCAAAGTGTGTATTTTTTGAAATATAAAACGTGTGTTTTCTTAAAATTAATATAGTGTGTGTTTTTAAAAAGTTTTCAAGTTTAGAATCTTTTATATATTATATAATAAAACAAAACCTCAAGTGAGGACTTTTCCATTTTGAAAAACTCAACCTTCCCTTATTAAGTAATATTTTAATTATTATTTTAATTATAATTTTTTATTATTAAACATAATCATTTAAAAAGTTTAATCCTATCGTTAGTTGCATCTTATCTTTATTTTTTGTGTTTGTCTTTTATATATCAACAAAACAAATTTATTATAATTTTTTATTATTAAAGATAATCATTTAAAAGTTTAATCCTATCGTTATTTGCATCTTATCTTTATCTTTTGTATTTATCTTCTACTTATGTAGTATATCAATAAAACAAATTTAAATATTAAATTATTTGTTTTATAATAAATAAAAATATATCATTCAAAAAATTTTAATAAAAAAACCCGCGCATGCGCGGGTATTATAACTAGTTGATCAATAAAAACAGAATTTAAGTTGTTAACTTTTTAAAATGTTGTCAAGCACTCAAACTTAAGGAGTATTTAAAAGTAATTTAAGCGAACTACATTAATTAAGTTCTAAGATTTTAAAATTCAAATTTTAAGAAAAAAAGATATACATGTTGAGGTGAGATCCATGCAAAACATGTATCCTTTAAAAAACAAATAAGTCAATCTCAACCATTCATCCACCTTTCATCTAATGGCTAAGATCAAACCAAAAAATAACAAAAAGAGGGCAAAATTGGCATTTTAGCTCATTTAATATAAAAACCCACTTTTCACCTTTTTTAAAAAAACAACATATCTTGCAAACGGTAAATCTTCAATCTACGAAAAATACACCATCGCGACGAGAATTAAATCATCTTTCTATAGATATGCATTGTTATATACTTTCGACGAACTTTTTTTTCAAAATTTCCGTCCAGAAAAATCCCACGGGATTTGTAAAAAATCCCATGGGATTCGTAAAAAGACGATTTTTTTTTTCAAAATTTCCGTCCACAAAAATCCCATGGGATTCGTAAAGAAATCCCACGGGATTCGTAAAAAGACAATTTTTTTTTCAAAATTTTCTTCCAGAAAAATCCCACGGGATTCGTAAAAAGATGATTTTTTTTTTTTTTTAATTTCTTCCAGAAAAATCCCATGGGATTCGTAAAAAAACCTACGGGATTCGTAAAAAAATCCCACGGGATTCGTAAAAAAATCCCATGGGATTCGTAAAAAAATCACTTATGATTTGTTATTTTTAAAAAATCTCATGGGATTCTGTATGAATCTCAAGCGATTCATTGTAAATCCCATGAGATTCATTGGGATTCTTTGGTGTATCACATAGGATTTTTTTTTAGTATTTTTAGTATTTTGGTACATCCTATGGGATTCTTTCATTTTGAGTTCATTTTGAAAATGCACGTAACTTTAAAAATAAACGCTAACTACATTTTTTTATTAACAAGATATTATCTCTAACCACATAAGTCTTTTATGAAAAGTTATTTGAAAGCATCTTTCAGTTAAAACTATGAAAAGTGTGATATATTCATTTCTGGAAATCAACGAAAGTACCCATAAGTCATATCTGAATAAAATAAAAACTTTAAAGTGTATATTCTAATCCAACAAACTCCTTTTGAATGATTCTTTATTGTTAAACTCAAAAACATTGGTCGTACACCTAATTTATTTTTAATCCAAAGGTGATTAACGTGTCAAGTTCATATCAAGTATCAACCATGTAAGCATTTGACTAGTAAATTTTAACTTTACCACACAAACTCGCCACTTCATTTCCAAATATTCACAGCACCTTTTGCCGAAAACCCAACTTTCCAAAAAGGCAAAACAAAACTTAACCCCAATAATACCACCTTCATCCTTCATTTCATCAACCTCCCACCCCCAAAACGACGTCGTACACCCCCCAAAAAAATCAAAGAAACTTCACCTCCCCAGTCAACTTTCTCGTCTCCCTTCACTCCCACTCCTACACACACTAAACACACACTCAAAAACACACACTTATAACCACCACAACAAACTTATAACAAACTTAACAAACTCAACAATAATCAGTTACAGATCGATGAACTTAACTTCAATTTCATTCTAACTGATTCATCTTAGGGTCTCAGTTAAGTTTTTGTAAATGATGACGTCACGCAGCTTATTCGGATGGTCACCGCCACGTCAGCAACCATTAACACCGGTATCTGAAGTCTCCGAGCCGACGGAGTCACCGTCGCCGTATATGGATATAACTACGGTGCCGGTTGGACCGGAAGTTGATGACGTGGAGGATGAAATAGAGGAGATCGAAGCCGCCGGAAAACTTTGTGGTTGGAGAAAATGAGAGTGTGTGTGTGAGATTAAGAAATGAAATGAAATGAGTAACTGAGGGTTGTACCGACCTTTGTTGCTATTTAGTGATATTACAAACATGCCCCTCCTTAGTTAATTATATTAAAATAACAATTAAACTGCACCATTAGATTTAAAAGGAATGGATGGTTGAGATCAAGGGATATGTTTTTTAGAAAAATCTTGTTCCGTATTGAACTTTTGTCATAAGCAGTAAAGATATATAACGTTTTGTGTTGTTACGATAGAGCACCAATGGTCTTGAAAATTAAAGTACGGAAATATAGTCTTAAATGGTTTTGCTTAAAGCGAGATTCATCGATTTTGAACAGATATTTCATTTCACTCCTCACAAATGGAGGTAATTTGAACACAACAAGTTACAACGAACATAATGGGCAAAATCGAAACCGACTTGCCGAACAAAATACACGAGGTAACAAGTTAAGCCAAAACAAGACAAACAAGACATACACCATAATGGTTGTGACAGACTACAGCAACACCATACAAGGGTGGGGGGAATCACGAAGGTGAGCTTTTGGTAGACACAACCATATGAAGGTGTAGCTTGACAAAGGTACATAAAGTACATAAAACATACAAAGAAGATAAAACTAGGCATCCTTAAAGGAGCCAGACCTAAACCTAACAGATCTAAATTCAAAACCCAAGGCAGCATCAAGCCATCGATGGCGGACCGCAACAGATCTGAGCAGAGGAGCCCGGGAGACAGCGGCAGCAGGAGCATACGGCAAGTGAACGGCGACAGTGGGCGGTGACAGATCTGTAGGTAAGGATTGGTCATTTATCTTTGGTTCATTAAACAGAAAGATGCTTTTATTAGGTATTAAGGGCCCGTTTGTTTGATGGGGATAGGATTAGGTTTTGGGATTAAAAGAAAAAATAAATGTTTGGTTTAAGTTTTAAAGATTAGGATTTGGTTTATAACCCAAATGTGTGGGGTTGTGTAAAAGTCATGTAAGTGGGTATGATTTAATAAATTTGTGGGTCCATCTTTCAATTCACTCTATCTCTTTCTTCTTCACGAGTCATTCAGACCCGTGCGATGCACATGGGCTCGATCTAAATGTTCGTAGCGTATTGTTCAGCACTAATTTTCGTCATTTTGATCATGGATGGATTTTGTTGGTCAATAAGTTTCTAAGTTGTGTTTGTTAGCATGACATGAAAATTGTTGATGCCGTTATTCTGTTACTTTTAATTGAGGTTGAATCAAACACTCATAGTACAATATATAACTCGGGCTGCCTCAGGACCCGTACAATGCACACAGCTTTTTTATTTGTTATTATATTTATAAATGACTTCAAGCAAAAATTACGTAATTTTTCCTTTCTATTCATTATTCAAGGTGATAGCTCGTGCGATGCACATGGCTGTATAGAAGTTTTCAAAGTTTAATATCCGTCATTTATTTTCGTCAATTTATATTCGGGACGTATTTTTGTCATTATATATATAAGTGGTCATGGTAGCATACATTTTGTAAGCATGATACGTATTTAAAATAGTTTATTGACATGTAATCTTTTAAGATGTATTTATTACGTAATATTTTTTGTCTATTTATTTTGGTATTGATTCTATCGTTTTTTATTAGAACTAACTAATATTAATACATCGGGCTAAGTTATAACTATTTATTATGATAGACAACAATGCACGTGCGATGCACATGGGCTGTATAGAAGTTTTCATAGATTTAAAATACATGCGATGCACATGGGCTGTATAGAAGTTTTCATAGCGTAATATTCGGTATTTATTTTCGTCATTTTATATTTAAGTTGTCATGGTGTCACACATTTGCTAAGCTTTATACATATTTAAAATACTTTATTGAGTTGCACATGAGTTGTATATAAGTTTTATATCCTTCGGAACTTATTTTCGTCATTATATATCTAAGTTGTGTTGGTATCACATTTCTAAGCATGACACACATTTAAAATAGTTTATTGACATTAAAAGAGTATATGTGAAGAGATTTTTTTCAAGATGTTACATTGAAAATTGAAAATAGTCTCTTCACATGTAATAATTTAATATGTATAAGTTACATAAATTATTTTAAATATGAAGCGATGACATTAATGTTGAAGACCTTTTATATTCATCCCCGTGTGATGCACACAGGTTGGATCTAATTGTTTTTTTTCATAATGTTCGGGACTAATTTTTGTTCATGTTTGAAACTCTCATTTTTTTGTGAAAGACGGACTTTGTTGTTCAAATAAATTACATTATTAAAAGCGAACTATAAAACAAATTTCATTTTTAACAAAACTATAAAAACATAAAACATTAAAGTAATTAATATATTCAAGAGTATAAATTATAATTCGTATAATAAATTATACTGTAATTCGTATAGTAAAATATTGCATGTTTAGTTTGTAACGTACTATTAATATGAATGCTAAGTATACATCTATATTGACACCGGTGGCCGTGGCATTGTTCTTGTTGTTGTTCTTCTTGTTGTTGTCTTTGTCGTTGTTGTTCATTGGCATTTTGCATGTTTTGTTCTTGATACAATTTCATGACTTCTCGATCTCTTTCTTTAATGTGAAGAGGTTTTTTGCAAAATGTTATATTTAAATGAGACTTTTCATATGTAAGCTTTTAATATGAGTAAGTTACATAAATTATTTTTTAATTAATGCATTATTACAACATTTTTCCATAAACTATAATATCGAATTTGGAGCATTCATTAGTAACTCATTCTAAGTATTTACAGTATCACGACATGAATCACATGATCACAAACTCAAATGAATAATGCTTACCTCGTGATAGGTGTAGGATAACATTTGAAATACAATTTTCTTCTCCTTTATATACTTCTTCGATTTAGAAGATTCTCATTGTCATGATGATAGTGTGAAGATATTTTTATTATATTTTTATTATATACTACCATTTTCAATATGTAACATCGACATAATTTACACAGTAGTCATATCAAATATCAAAGTCACGCAATATTCCAAGACGTTTAATTAAGAAAGTGACATTAACACAACACAAGACAAAAAACTACATTAAGAGCAAAAGTATTAAAATGCACCAACAAAGTGTAGTAATAATTATTGACTAAAAATTGATTGCTCATCACATTATTTTCAATAAACTTAATTGCTAACAAATCAATATTATTAGCCCGTTTATCGGTATTACATGAAGTAAAATATTGCATGTTTAATTTGTAATGTACTATTAATATGAATGCTAAGTATTCATCTCACCGGTGGTCGTGGCGTTGTTCTTGTTGTTGTTGTTGTCTTTGTCGTTGTTGTTCATTGGCCTGTTGCATGTTTTGTTCTTGATACAATTTTTGTGACTTCTCAATCTCTTTCTTTAATGCTTCTTGACGCGCTACAAAAAACAATTAGATATAGTTGATCGTTAGTAACTTAAATACAGTTAATCAATATATTGCATTTTTGATCAAAGTAAAAATGTTCGTGCATGTTCCACTTAATTGATAAGACAACGATGTGTTGGATCTCTTAAACCATTAGAGAAGATGATGTTACTACCAAACCTCCTAAGCACCATCTTTATGTCCGACATTGTTACACACACAAAACACACGTGAAATATACATAAAATAATATAAATTAATATGCTAAATAAGTAAGACGATATGATGTTTACTTTACCACCATAATAAGTTGTAGCCCAATGTGCACGCGGTGTGGAGGAAGTTGTGGTTTATTGTGTGTGATTTTTGACACATTATATAGTTGATAAAATATTTGTAACTCATGGACGGGAAGGTAAAAAGACTAACCACTAATTGGTGTGTTTAATTTATGCATTCATGGCATTTTTTGTTTGTATTCTTTGAGGTTTAGAAATGGCTTGAAACATGTTGTACCGTACAAACTTTTGTGCACGATTCCTCATGCAAAACATATTGTACCGTACAAACTTTTGTGCACAATGCCTCTTGCGCATTAAATTAAGCACTCCA
This sequence comes from Artemisia annua, assembly GCA_014162995.1. NCBI lineage: Eukaryota > Viridiplantae > Streptophyta > Magnoliopsida > Asterales > Asteraceae > Artemisia > Artemisia annua. Next base: position 311,229 of record LBNU01031941.1, read on the forward strand.
ATCTTTAGATAGTATAGAAGATATACTTTTCATGTTGCTTAAACTACCTTGTACCGTACTACAATTTGTGCACAAATCATTTTGCACATTAAATTAAGCCACCCAATATTGTGTAATTGATATACTTTTGATGTTGCTTAAACTGCCTTGTACCATAAATTTTTTTTCAATTACTCGAATCACTAATCTTATGTACTTACCCTTATGCATGACTATTAAATCAATGTACTAATACATAAAGCCTCTACATTTCACTTTCAATTCATGAAACATTTATTGTGAGCACTTTGCATTTATAAGACAACTTAAGTTTTTAGTATATAAGATTATTAATAAAATAATAAATTTAATTATTAAATATTCCACTAACTATTTAAATATTTATTTTAAATTAAATATAATATTTTCTCTCTCCTCAAATCCTAAACCAAATTCAAATCAAATTCAAATCCTAATCATAAACCCATCTACAAACCAAACGGAAGTTAGTTAGTGGTATCCGTATAGATAAACAATTTGCTATATGTTTTCTACGTACGGTGTTGATAACAAGGTTGAGTCAAAATCAAACTATGCGTCAACTTAAACAAAATTAGAAAAAAATAATATCATTATAGGATTGTAGCTGTAATATGTGGGTTTGGTTTTGCATTTTAGATTTTCAGTTTTGATTCTTAGATTAATTGAGATTAATTTTTTGTTTAAAAGATCACTTTTATCTCGTCATATCGCGCATGTAACTGGAAAGTTTTTACTAATAAGATTTTTTTTCTAAATTATTGGATGAAGTGAATATTGAAGGAACAAACGAGATTTGGACCTTGCTGGCTCGTGTTCACATAAGCATTAAACTTTTACATATAAAACTCTCACAACCTAAAAATTGAATGAACTGCCACAAACCATAGTGTGATGGGTACTTAATTTTATATTGGGTAGCAAATGATATGGTAATTTTTATAAGTCTGGCCCACCATAAACCATACAATAAAAGTGTGTTCAGAGAAGAACTCTAATGGCACGAACATATGAAGTGGCATGTTTACAATGCATTGCACGTATAAAACACTTTCATTCAACTGTGCCACGGTGGCCCATTGTGGATGACCTAATACTAGAGTACCAGACTGCTTCATTCATCCTTTATAACAGGTGAATCAAAACATGAGATAGTATATGCTACAAGTGTGAAAATATTTAGTTTTTTTGGAAAAAATGGGACAAGTATCAAAATGTTTTCTTAACCATTAGCGTAATTAAGTGACCGATAAATTTTAAATGAAAAATGAAAATGTACACACCCTGTGGACAAGTTCACACTAGTAGCACGAGCTTCCTATGTCCGCTCGTGACACATTCACTTCACTTGTTGTTGGATTTGAAGGTTCTACTTTCTTTATATCCATTTTCAGGTGTCATTGACTCATAAAGCGTATTTTTACCCGCTCTCTAAATATACATTGCGTTATGAAGTTTTATAACAAAGAATAAGAAAAGAATACTAAAAGAAAAAATAAAGAGAATAAAAAAGAATGTTGGTTTGTATGTTTTCAGGATGAATTAACGAAACAAAAAAATAATCATAACTGTTATTAAGTTGGAAGAAGAAGAAAAAAAAACTTGTTCAAAGTACATGTATCCTCTTACCTTCTTGTTATCAAATCTTTCAAAAGAGACATATTAGTCTTTACACAAAATGTGCCAAAATATACCAATCTTTACACAAAAAGGATATCAATTAATTTCTATTATTACGGACAAATGGTTACGACACTATGTGTTCACCAGGACTAATGGTTTCTTAGGTTAGGTAAAATCATTCATATCATAGATTCATAGCAATAGCATTATCTTAGGTTAGGTAAAATCATTCATATCATAGCAATACTATTCAATTTCATATTGGTTAGTTGTTAGTAAGTTGACTATGTACCATTGACCATTGTACCTAATAGTTTATGGGCTTAAAGGGCTTCATGTACCCGGGTTATAAGAATGGGCCTTAAAGTTTTCCTCAATGGCGGCTCAATGGCTCAATGCCTCAATGTTACTAAATCATTTATATAAATTAAAATGTTAATATGATCTACAACTAAATTAATATTTTAAATATTATTTAATTTTTAAACTTTTATTATTATTTTTTTGTCTAACCATGAACTTTTTTCTCGCTAACTACATATTGAACACGTAAGTTTTGCAATTTGCATTAATGATCAAATCAGAATTACGATTTCGCAAATATAACTATTTACCGATGTACACTATTGTTTTGCACCGATATTCGTCTAGAATTAATAACGGACTTAAAGAGCATGATGAGCCGGGTTGCATCAAATATTTAGGAGTTAGAATACCTTATTTGCTTATCAACCATGAAAGTTTTCACAAGAAAATCCATTGATATACAGCTTTTGCTTTCATGAAATATAAGTTGTTTCCATTTGCTGCTCAATTTGGGAGGAATTACATTCTATCAAATTAAACCGTTTCAAGATAACTCTACATCTAACTCCCACAAGCATATTTGTGTACTTCCAATATCGAAGGTTTATGTCTAAACTCTCATTCATTTCAATCACAATGCTCAAGTTTTCATAACCACTCTCATATAGTCATATTATTGTTTTTTTCACTCCACTGGTTTTTCAATCAAGATAAGCAAGTCAAACACATCGAATCTTCAATGTCAATACAAATTACACTTTTACAAAAAGATCAACAATATATTAAAAAATATTATTCTTGCAAAAGGAAAAACACATATTCCGTATATTGGATATCCTAGTTATAACTAGTAACAAAAGATCTAGTAGTACCTAGATATCATCAACCCATGAATAACACTTTGACTAAAATGCCACTTGGTTATCCTCACCAAAACAACAACAGTCTTCAATTTATTCCACAAATATAACAATTCGACCCTTCCACTATAAAGAGTTGTCAACAAACCCCCTATAAAATATAATAATCAAGGGCACTTTGGTTTGCCTTCTTGAGTCTTCCAGTTGTTGTAACAAGCACACGACTGTTTGTTGCCATAAACACCATTTGGAACACACAAACATTTAGCACAACACTTTTGACAGAAGAACATGCATGGCTTCTTGTGTGATGTTGCTGAGCATCTGTAGGTACATTTTGGTTTGCAATCTGTACAGTATTATTAAGCAATGTTAATGTTTTACTAGATTGTAATGTACAACTTCATAATCATTAATAAATCAATGAAATGAAGATTTATTATATTTACCTTGTGGACGAAGCTTGTTGTACCCCTAAAACGTAAATGAAACAAAAACGAATTAGCTAAACTTTCATAATTCAGTTATAAAAATGCACCAAGGCACAATATAAGAGTAACAAAGTTATTTGCATTATATCAACACTTTCTTTTATTCATTTCATGTTATTCACACGTAAGTTTTTTGTACCAAACAAAAAATAGCTTTCAGATTTTATTTTATTTTTATTTTATTTTATTTTTGTATAAAGATGTGAAATTTTTATATTTACTATTACAAGTCATAAACAAAACTACGAAACCAACATTTATGCTTAAAATGTACAAAAAAAAATGTAGTACATTTTAGGCATATAACTAAAAATAAATGGAATAGAGTTGAAACCTGAGCTACATCAGCAAATGCAATCATGAGAACCAATGATAGCACCACAAAGAGAGCTGTGTAGGAACGTCCTGTTGCTGCCATTATTTTTCTCTAAGAAACAATGAGTTATAAATGATAATGTGAATAAGAGAAGATAGTTGGAATAAATTGTGGTGAGTAGTAGTTAAAGTGGTGTGGTTATTTATAGTTAAGAGGATGAGTGTTTTTAGTTGAAAAGAGTGAATAATAATAGAATGTCACATTATGCACGGAGTTGAGCGGTGATGATGACAGTGTTGGACACAAGGCATAGATTAAGGCGTGAAAAAGGGAATCAAGTAATGAAGGCTACCTAAATTAGTAAAATCGAAGAACCTTGTATCATAATGCAAAACTTTAGTTCGCAATGGTAATCATTAATCAAACAATGTCACTTGATTTACCTAGCTAACGTCGGCTATGAGAGTGTTAGGGACTAAAAAAAATGCAAAACATTACTTGTCCCTCTCAAAATTAAATATCTGTCATTTTATTTTGGTTTGTCTCAAAATAAATATTAAAATTTTTTCAGGTTTTAACGATCAAAATATTTTAAAAGGATAACATCTTTTGCACAATGCAATAATCTTACATTTACCAATTTCATCTTATTTAAAAGGTGGACACAAATAAGAGAGTATGTTGATGGTGTATCGGGACTCGATTCCTTGACAAACCAAAAGGATGATACAAAGTATGATCTGCTGACGATATAAGTGTGAAAATCCACTGACGAATCAAAATATGATCCACTGATGAATCAAAGTGTGATCCACTGACGAACCAAAATGTGATACACTGACGAATCAAAGTATGATCCATTGACGATACAAAATGACGACACAGAAGGACGATACCAAGTGACGAACCAAAGGTTCGTCACTAGCTGACAACCTCCACATCATTTCGAAAAGGCCATCCTAGCCATTGGGTTGCATGGACAGGCCCATCAAACTCGCGCTTAATTCTCAGAATAAGTAAGTAGTATAAATAGCCTCGACTATTGATAGTGGAGTGACATCATATCCTTTAGAGGAATTACTCCGAACCGAATGAATATTTAGGGTGCGCTTGGTTCAAAATAAGGAATGGAAAAAGGAAATGCAAAGGGAATGCTAAGAAAATAGAAAGGGTAAGGAAACCATTCCTCCCAATTTATTGGGTAATGGGTTATTGCATTAGAGTCAACCAAACACCATTTTTCATTTACTTTCCCATTGATTAGGCCTTATACCCCTCAACCAAGCACCCCCTTATATTGTCATACTTACTTTATATTTCAGCCACTCATACTCATTCTCATATCGGAGCTGAGTCTCAGACTAAACACCCGGGCAATCGATCTAAACATCCTTCAAGACCCGAACTTCTCCTCCATATCACATATGCATATTATTGCATCTACATGTCTTTTTTCTTTTTTATTTTTTTTTTATTTTTTTTACTTTTTATAATGAATTAAAAAAAGCATGAGTAAATAATTTAGTTTGGGTTTTGGACAAGGGATTTGGTTTGCACACTTTCAAAATTGATGGGGACACTTTATTTATGCATTAAATACTTGTACAATATTAACACTATGCTTCAACTGCTTGTATATTAGAGTGTCCCAATAATATTTTGGAGTGTGCGAATCACCTCCCTTTGAACAAAGATCGTTGTTTGATATTCTAGACTTATTTAGTAATTTTACAATTCGAGAAAAATGATGAAAGGTAAAATAACTTTGGAAAATGACAAATATAACCTTGAAAATATCTTATTATAAGTGAAATCTGCCCGATAAAAGCGGCGCATTGCGTGCGCTTTTTATCCTCCCACCCAAATTATTTTGTCCTACCATGTTACAATTGTCATTTTTTTCCTCATAATATTTTGGCACCATTTGATAATATTATTTTAATATAATAATGTACTCCGTACTATTTGTCGATCTTCAATTCTTCATATTTATTTAGCCATTTTTCATGTTTACCTCAACACTAATTTTAAGGTTGAAGCTACTTAGCTACACATCATTAGTCTCATTCTATNTTTTTTTTTTTTTTTTTTTTTTTTTTTTTTTATTTATTTTTTTTTTTTTTTAAGGTTTACGTGCTGTAAAAATGATGTGTACGAGGTTACGTTCAATTTGCACATGTAAATATCAAGCGTTTGGGAGAAATGTGAGACAGCATATACTTAGATCACACATCGATCAGAAATGATACTTTTAATAATATTATAACCAAAAATATAATTTCTAATCTAAATTATTTGAGAACATGCCACTCATTTTGTGTTAGATCTATGTATTTACAACTATATTATTTTTGATAATGTTGATGAAGTTATACGTTGCACTTGCTTGTTAGAAAATAACTTAAGATAAAACAACAAAAAAGAATGTACGTTGATCAGCTTTTGATAGAATGTAAATAATTCGTAGTAAATTATTTGATTCTTCAAGTAGAAATTTGTAACAACGCAAAAGGTGCGAGTTGATGCTAGATTCGAAGCAAAATCAAAGATGGCAAAACTGCTGTTGTAAGGTGTAGTGGGGGGTCTCAGATAGTCGGTGTGCAATAAGTATCGTCACACAGGGCCTCTACTTTAAAGAGCAACATTTTTATTAGTTTAGCATATAAATATGTATAATATTAAATATATATATATAAGTCATAAATAATTCAAGTTTATATGCAATTTCTCTTTAGTTTACAAGTATAATAGGGTCATTTTGTTGTTATTGCCTAGGGCCACCGAAAATACCTAATCTGAGTATAGTTTCAACGTGATACCTCAAGATACACAAATCAAAATTGGTTTCAAGTATAGCATAGGAGACAGTTCGATAATACGAGTATAATCCAGTTATTAATCGCCAAGCCGCATACTTGAGACTTTTAAAAGCCTTGATGTGAACAGGACATGTATGCATTGTTTGTCGTAACGTATGCTAGCCTATTCGTTCATTGTTTAAACATGCTACCATTTTCTGGTAACCAGTGACAAATGACAGGGTGCTGCTTGGATTACCAAAGTGTAGAAAGACAAGAAATTTTTTGAATGAAATGTAGATTTTGGCCGCAACACTCAAATTTTATGCATATCTTTGGTAGAATGTTGGGGCTAAATCAAATCACAAAGTTCTGTTAGAGAAATTTGCAGTAGTTTCTATTGTGGTTTAAGCACTTCTGTAGAGAATGCTGATAATTTATCAAAAATTTTGTGTATTAGCATCATTTATTTGAGAACAGGGTGCGACATAAATCATGAATCTTCACTTATGGAACAGTCGGGTTTGTCCTGATAGAAGTGGCTTATCACATGTTCTCGTGTTGTGATGAGTGATGTTGATAAACCTCTGCACATACTCCATAAAAAAGATGCTCAGCAGGTGTTATCTCCACATACTCACAAGCGCTATAAGTGATGTTGTAACCCTACAGCGACCATACACCATACTCAGTAATATGCGGTCTTCTATTCCCGAACCACGCAGATGTTAAAAAGAGCCTATGACTCATCGACCTTACTTCTACAAAGTCCATATCCAAGAAACCAAGTTTAATCACATACTTTCTATAACTGGTGGTGTTTGACACATATAGCCCACCTACTTCATTGGTTCATACAAAGCATGCCTCAACATAAAGCACACAAACATTGGGCTTGAGAGAAATGGGATTGGCACTTAAGGACAATAATAACACCTAGCTGAAATTAAAACTGATACCTTATGCCACGTCATATACAACCCTTGTCATTTGACCGCTAAACCAGCTCCTCCACATAGGGTTAGTCTATGTCATGTCCGCAAGAAAGCAACAGGCCAGTCTAAACAACTAGTAAGGCAGTACAACATCCGAATAACTGCTTGATATCAGGTCATAAAATAGACCATCAAATCCAATTTGTAAGCCCACCCATATGTGACCAAAAGCCTAAGACAGATAATTGATTCATCAAAATCATCTACCTTACTTCTCAAGGTTCCAAAGATTCGGCATCAATGTCACAGAGCCAAGCTTTAATCACATATTGTCTATAACTGTGGTGCTTGACACATTGCAAGTTTGCAACTTGTCCTCTAATCCATACAAAGCATTGTAATACCATAAAATGAACAAAGCTAACAACTTTTGGCATGGGCATGTGACACTCAAAGAAACCGCTAGCACATTATGCCACATCACACACAAGCCTTTGAGATTACGCACTAAACCAGTCCCTCACAATTAGATTAATCTAATATAAGGAATTAAAGGAAGAAGGAACGTACGATCTAAGCAATAACCAAAACCAATCGATTAGTGAGGAGCC